>BOPP01000089.1:2757134-2782268 GCA_017312745.1 Gryllus bimaculatus
ATATATAAATGAATTGCTATTCGTTAGTCTCGCTAAAACTCGAGAACGGCTGAACGGATTTATCTCATCTTGGTTTTGAAATGTTCATGGAGGTCTAGGGAAGGTTTAAAAGTTGAGAAAAATTCGAATAATTGCCGGGGAAACCCTCAAAACAGCCCATTTCTCACGAGCTGCAGCGCACTCTAAAAGCAAGAAATATCAGAGGAGCCCACGCTCGCTCTTCCTGCCGCAAGACCGTACGCCATAAACACATCCCTGATAGCGTAGGCCGGAGGTCCGATGCGTGAGAATCGGAGCACCGCGTTTTGCCATCCGTCAGCAAGCGATAGATAAGAGCCGACGCGCGCCTCTGGATGTCAAGCCTAAAGTATCCCGTTCGTACGGCTGGGTTGAAATGCTCTGGGAAACCTCTTTCCCATTCGTATTTAAAAGATTAATCTGTCAGATTATCGAGAACTCGACTATCGATACTCGAGAACGGCTGAACGGATTTATCTGATCTTGGTTTTGAAATGTTCGTTTTGAAATGCATAAAGTTCAAATTCGCGTGCGCGTTGGAGGATCTAGTATGTGTCAATCAATTGGTTATTGTGCCGACAAATCGGTAACAATTTGGGAAATGAAAATAATTTGTAAATATTTTAAGGCGTTAAAATACACTGGTGAATCTATTGGATTATGTTGTGCTGGAGGCAAAGTAAAATTGCCACAATTGGTCCCACCACCAGATCCTTTACGCTATTTAGTTTCTGGGATTGAAAATGATTCTAAGCACTTCTTGGCCAACATTCAGATATATAAAAGCTGTTTCCAGATGACATACTTTCAAGCTATTATACCAGAATATTTTTTTATAATATTCAAGTTTGTATTAATATATATTAATATGATATATCCTATATATACATATATATATACATATATATATATATATACATATATATATATATATATATATATATATATATATATATATATCGGAAATAATTAATGGACAAATTTTTAAAAATTACAAATACATGGACAAATTTACTGGGAACACTGTTACCACTACCTGATGCAGATCATCAATTTTTACAATTTATTTTATGGGCAATTCAGATGCGGAAATTGATAATCGTTGTGCTCACAATCCAACAGTGAAGAGAACCGTTGTCCAAGAATTACAAATGTTCCTTCATCAGAATAACAATTTAGTAAACATGTTCAAAATAGCATTGCATTGGATGCCATCTGATAGCCATAATATTATCATTCGAGTTGACAAAACACCTAACGGTGAACACACAGGAGGCTTACTTCACCCATTGATGAAGTGGCTGTTGTCATTGTGGAAGAAAATTTCCAATCTAGAGATATTGTGCTTTATCGTGGGAATAGTGTTTTAAAACGTGTATCGGAAACACACAGGAGTTATGATGCACTACAATATCCTTTGATCTTCAAGCAGGGGGAAGATTGATATCATTTTAATATCAAAATGGTAAATCAAGTAACAGGTAAATAAATTGAACAAGATTAAACAATATTTTAAATTCAATTCATATAAGTAACAATTTAAACATTTCTCATTTTTGATTGCAGGGGCTGAAAACAAAAAAGTTAGTGCTATGAATTTCTATTCATACAGATCCGTCAAGGTGAAGTAAATCACATTTTGATGTGTCGACTTTTTCATCAGTTTGCAGTTGACATGTATGTCAAAATTGAGACTGAACAATTGAAATTCATCCGTTTGAACCAACGACGGCTACGATCAGAGGAATACATTCATCTCTGCGATGCTATAAATGCCGATGGCAATATGAATAATGTAGGAAGAATGACAATTTTGCCAGCCACTTATATAGGAAGCCCACGCCACATGCATGAATATGCTCAGGATGCTATGTCATATGTTAGGCATTGTGGCCGCCCAGACTTACTTGTTACATTCACATGTAACCCAAAATGGTCCGAAATCGAGAGGGAATTACTACATGGCAAAACACCAGTTGGTAGACATGACATAACTGCCAGAGTTTTTAAACAAAAATTAAAATCTCTCATGAATTTCTTAATAAAGCATTGAGTGTATGGCCCAGTACATTGTTGGATCTACTCTGTAGAATGGCAAAAGCGTGGATTGTCACATGCGCATATTTTAGTCTTGTTAGTGGACAAAATAAAGCCAGATGAGATTGATTCCATAATTTCAGCTGAATTTCCAGATGAAATAGTTGACCCAAAATTGCATGCAGTAGTTACCAAACACATGATACATGGACCTTTGCGGAACTTTTCAAACTATTAATTCACCCTGTATGGTCGACGGCAAGTGTTCCAAGCGATACCCAAGAGACCAGCTTGCTGAAACCCATAACGGGAAATGATGAATATCTATTGTATTGTAGCGATCAGTTGCGGGACAATGGGCGATCGGTAGTTGTGAAAGTAAAAGGACAAATGTGATGTAAGAACATCGTTGGATTGTGCATTCTGGCCATACTGTTCAAAGCTTTTGAGACTCACATCATTGTGGAATATTTGTAACTCTGTGAAGTCGATAAAGTACATATGTAAATATGTAACAAGGTAGTGATATGGCTGTCTTCGGTGTAACCAATGCAAATGATGAAATATCACAGTACCAGATGGGTCACTATGTAAGTAGCAACGAAGCAATTTGGCGTATATTTTCATTTGCCATCCATGAAAGACACCCTACAGTAGTCCATATGGCAGTCCACTTAGAAAATAATCAACGAGTTTATTTTAATGAATCTAACGCGGCAGACAGGGCGGCATATCCACCGTGGACAACATTAACAAGTTTCTTCACAGTCTGTCAAACTGATGATTTTGCTCGCACTTCGCTGTATGCTGACATGCCACACATGGAACGCATCATCGAAATCGTTCAGCGTCGAAAACAAGGAACCACAAGTTGAAGGACATCAAATGTATTTGTTTCAGACGCTCTGGGTCGCATCTACATAGTACATCCAAATAACGATGAATGTTATTATTTCGGTTGTTGTTGGTGAATGTTCGTAGTCCGTCATCGTTTAAACAACTGAGAAAGTTAATAGTTCGTAGTCCGTCATCGTTTAAAACACTGAAAGAACAGTTAATGGACCGCTGTGTGCGACTTACCGTGAGACATGTAAACTATTACATTTACCTGAGAACGATTCGCACTGGGATGATAAGCTCATGGATTATGTAATATCTTCATCGCCAAATCAAATTCGTACATTGTTTGCGATTCGTTTCGACATGTTTCCCTTCGAATCCAAGAGATTTGTGGGTTAAGTATAGAGATGACATGTTTGAGGATGTTTTGCATCGCGTGCGCCGTCCAACTTTGAATCCCACACTACAAATGATTGAAGAAATATACAATGAGACATTGAGCGTGATAGAAGATATGTGTTTATAGGTGGCAAATAAAGTATTGTCGTGTTTGGGAATGACAGCACCCAAACGTCATATGCACGATGCAAACCACGAGTTGCAAAGAAAACAACAGTACGACATTGAAGCATTGGCCGAAACAGTTCGTACAAATGTTCCACAATTAAATCAACAACAAAGAATTGCGTACGACACTTTGATAAAAGCTGTGAACAGTGGATCTGGTGGCATTTATTTCCTTGATGCTCCCGGAGGAACCGGAAAAACGTTTTTAATTTCATTGCTTTTGGCGAGGATCAGATCGCGAAATGTTGCTCTAGCGTTGGCTTGATCTGGAATAGCTGCGACTCTGCTAGAAGGCGGGCGAACTGCACATTCTGCCTTAAAATTACAATTAAACATGCAAATCACCGAAACACCAATTTGCAACATCGCCAAAATAGCGCAATGGATCCCACAGGTATGAAAATTGCTTGTTTGGGATGAATGCACAATGGCCCATAAGAGGTCACTGGAGGCACTGGACAGAACGTTGAAAGATCTTCGTGACAACCAAAATATTTTTGGTGGGGCCATGATTCTGTTAGGTGATTTTCGTCAGACTCGCGCATGGACAATTATACGTCGCATGTTCGCGCGTCGGAAAACCGTCTTCTTTGTTTATTTACGCACCACAAAACAAAAGAAAAAATATAGTTTATGAGAAAGCTTTAAATTGGTTAACAGACTGTATCATAACAGTGTGTGTCTGTAAATATGAAATTTAAACCTTATAAATAGCCAGTATTTCAGGAAAACTGTTTTGTAAGCAAGCAACATGATGTGTCGAAAATAATAATAAAACTTCATGCTTTATTCAAAAAATGCTTTTTTATTAAATACGGATTCGATTTGTTTGTTTTAAAATCATTTTATACAAAAGTTTAGGTCTTTTATTTATCGTTGAGACAGTACGAAGTCTGCCGGGTCAGCTAGTATGCTTATATTTAAAGTAGGTGTGCTGTAGGTATCAACAAACAATCATGCAAATTTTCAAAACTCTGGGATCTTTTTCACTCGTTTGTGCAATTTGACTGGGCTAGTGTCAGTACGGCACCAACGGACGGACGGAAGTTAATCTGTGGCGCGCGCACTAGGTCGGGACGGCATAGACGGACGGGACGTAACGTGACGGACACTTCGGACAGTTTTTGAGTCAGTTTAACTCATCTCTCCTTGTCTTGTATCGTGCGCGACGGCTTCGTAATTTATGAAAGTAATGAAGCAATCGCAGTTTCATTT
Organism: Gryllus bimaculatus; assembly: GCA_017312745.1. Taxonomy (NCBI): domain Eukaryota; kingdom Metazoa; phylum Arthropoda; class Insecta; order Orthoptera; family Gryllidae; genus Gryllus; species Gryllus bimaculatus. The sequence continues at coordinate 2,761,812 of BOPP01000089.1, forward strand.
TTAATAGCGGAAGAAGAAAATGAGGCAAGGAGTCACACACGACCAGATTATCATCTCTTCCAAACAGGACGAGAAATACAAATTTCACATATTACATCCTGACCTGGTGGAAGATGAAAAAACAATTTTAATACTTTAGGATGTCTCACGAAAAATTTGAACCTAATTTGGATCTTTTAAAAAAGATACTATATAAATGAATATTTTGGTATTGATATTCTATACAATTAGGTTTAACTAAGGAACTAAATCATAATTGCTTTACTTTATTTACAAACTTAAGAAAATAATCAAGACAGATAAGAAACAATAATTTACGCAGAACAGGCACTTATAAATCATTTTCATTTATTAATGAAGTAATGTATCATTTCAAAATATGGCATAATTTATTCACCGTGCACAAATGTACCATGTTTGACTAATACTGCACAGCTTCTAATAAATATATACTAGAGACAATACATGACAATATCTAATGTAACGGGAGGCATTTGAAGCTAGCGCTCCTTGTGGTCCGACGTGTTATAAACATTGTGATACCAAGTTCGAAGTGTATAAGTGTTCGATTGCACAAATTATGAAATTAGAAGAATCGTTTTTCGATTTCCTCGTGATGAGAAGTCACGACGTTAAGTCCTTACAGACTTCATGTTGTAAGTACATATTATGAAAACATTTATTTTCCAATTAAAAGCAGATATTAAATTATCAAATCACTGTTTTGTATTGCTTGTGGTGTTTTAAATTTAATTTTGCATTCCAAAAATATAAATTTTAATGTATAAATAAAAAATGAATAATGATAGAATAATGTAAATAATACGTTTATTAGTAACCACACAATTTGTTTATGAATTGAAATTTGAATTTGTCGCCGATCTTTCAGGTCACTAGGTTCGCTATGAGTAGTTGTCTCCCATTAATAGTATGAGAATGGTTCAAAGTTACCTGTGTTTTTATATAGTATTTGTAAATATCTAGTATTTTGAAATTTGGCAAAATTTACTCCTTGATTCAGTTAGTTTAGCTGACCAACTAAAGTTTACTTCCTAACAAGGTAATACACTAAATAAAACTTAATATCACGTTGTACAGCTCGGGATAATTCTGGATAAAAATAATTAACAAGGCACGTATGTTTATGACACGTCATATTTTTTAACGTTCAGGATTTTTTAACCTTTCGGTCATTTTCTTGTAATTTTTCATATTGTTGTCATCTTTTTCCACAACTTTTGGTGTGTTTTTTGTCATTTGCATCTTTTGATTCCATTTAACATACTGGATTGTAGTCGTCTCAAAGAGATTTTTCATATCTCCTAATTGTTATCTAATTTCTTACAATTTTGTTTTTATAATTATTGCCTATCTTTTTTATAAATATATACGTATGTGAATTAGGAGGGTAAGCTATATGGACGGAAAAAATGAAAGCGTAGAAAACACCAGATCCGAAGGAAGTGTTAGTTTAGTTTTGTCAGGTTTTGTACTGAGGTCAACCGCTTCTATAAAATTTATTTAATAACTTTAGCAAATATAATTATCTGCACGGGGTGCCAAAGCTGAACTGGTGAATTGTGAATGTGCTTGATTTTAAAAGTATATTTTCAAAACAATGGTTATTTAAACAGCGGAAATATTTTGCAGAAGAATTATTTATGCAAATTATATATGAAATGATATAAATAATATAAAATGTAATAAATAATATAATAATATAAAAAATATTTTACAAATTATTTATGAAGCAAATAGAATTATCTTCACGGGGTGCCAAAGGTGAAGTGAATTGTGAATGTGCTTGATTTTAAAAGTACATTTTCAATACAATAGGTATTTAAATAGCAGAAATATTTTGAAGGTGTCGAAAATGCAACTAAAAATTGTTGAAGTCATATTCGTGGTCTTATTTTTAGGTCGTAAATGTTTGCGTATTTCTAACATTTTTAGGTCATGAGCATCCGGATCCTAACAATTAACTTTTACGCTTTAATGATGGCTCCACACGCTTCACATAACCTCACAACTGAAAAGGCGGATAGACAGCCCGGACCGTGCCGATGACGTTATCAGCTCGCCGCCCGGAGTATCCACAAGATCTTTCCTTCTCACATTTCGCACACTGAGAAAGGTGCGAATTGTCCCGCCCGACCGTGACGGCCTAGTGCGCGCCCTCTTACGGGAAATTATGTAATGAACTTTCGACAAAAACATTAATAATTAAATTTTTTCAAAGAATTGGTTGCCCCTCGTACCTGGGCTTTCTGGTGTACGCCCAGGTGCTCTAATCATTAAGCTACCGAGACCAACCCTTTCCACCAATCCTTTGAGCAGTTTTCATGGGCGCGATTATCACTCATTGTATGTATATACAGAATGTCCCTTTAAACTTGATAACTTGAAAGAACTCAAAAAAACGCGAAACGAAAACTTGAGCCAAGACCAAATCTTAAGTTTTGAAGGGGGAATCATTCTATTCTAAAATCAGCACCCCCTGCCCCCAGCGGATGGGGGTGGTGGGCAACATAAGAATCTTAAAAGGAGTAGTCCGTCGATTATTTTCGAGTGGTTAATAAAATCAGTATTTTACGAGAAGTCAATAAACTACTTTAGCGTACTCCTCCCACGAACAACGACGTGGACGTGTAGTTTCTGTTCCCTTCGGGCTGCTTGATATTCAGTGAGTGCCCTTGCCTCTCACTATCGGAGTGCTGGTTTAAGATGATTCTACAAATACCTCAGCATTTATTTAAAGATAGTGTATCACAAATGATGGCCCTGAACTCAAGCATTTCATGATTCGTCCTACAAATGAACGAACACATCGCATAAGCATATCTGGTGTAATGGCGGCAAGAGCTTCCCTTATTCGTTGCTTCATGTTGTCACGAGTAGTAGGTGTTTCTTTATAAACGACATATTTTAGGTAACCCCACAAAAACAAATCAGGTGATGTAAGGTCTGGTGATCTGGCTGGCCAGTGCACTGGTCCTTTTCTACCGATCCAAAGATTATTGTAATCCCGATCCAATACCTCGCGTGCTACTGAGTAATGTGCTGGGCAACCATAATGTTGAAACCACATGTTTTGTCGCACTTCCAAACTTACGTCTTCGAGCATTCTCGGTAGTTCTTTATCAAGAAGGTTTCGGTACTTGTCACCATTTAGATTACCGTCAATGAAGTATGGTCTGATAAGTTTATCGCCAATTATTCCACACCAAACGTTAACCGAACAAAGTCGCTGACGATTCACTTGAATCCAGTGTGGGCTTTCTACACTCCAAAAATGCATGTTATGGCGGTTAACTTCACCGTGGTTTGGAAATTTTGATCCATCAGATAATATTAATTGAGTAAAAAAGTTCGGATTCGTTTGTATTCTCTGAACTGTCCATTGACAAAACTGTTGTCGGTTTTGAAAGTCATTGTCAGTTAATTCCTGATGCAAGGATACATGATACGGATGAAATGTATTTATCTTCAGTATCCTCCAAACACTCATACGGGGAATCCCTGATTGTTGAGATATTTCTCGAACACTCGCATGTGGATTATGATCTACTGCAGCCAGTACTGATATTTGATTATTTTTTCCAGTAGCAGAAACTCTACGTGTTCTTTTCTTCTGTTGCACACTTCCGTCAGTAGATAATTGTTGAACAATTCTTACGAAAGAAGAACGCGATCGTACTCTGTCAGCAAAACGTTGAGCATACCAATTAACAGCAGCGTCGAAATTTCTCCCAGCTTCGCCATAAATGAAATTCATTTCAACTTTTTCTTGCTCATTTACATAATCCATGATGCCACAAGGAGGAATGTTAGTTCAGAAAGGTAAATCTTTAATAAATATCGGATCGCCTCTAAAGTACTGTAAGCACGGACCATGGAGAGACGCTAACAACAAATTGACGGGTGTGCCCTGAGACCACACTCAAAAACACTCAAATTACAGTCGGAAATTTTCGGAAATTAAATTTTTGCGATTACAGCTCCACCTATCACAAATCAGAAAAGGTTTCAGACAAAACTTATGTATTTTTGTTCGTAGAATCCGAATCTGAAATAAAAAATGAGGGTTCTTATTTAAGATTTCAATCCATCTGCTGGGAGCAGGGGGGCGCTGATTTTAGCATAGAATGATTCCCCGTTCAAAACTGTTAAAATTTGGTCTCAGCTCAATTTTTCGTACATTGCGTACTTTTTGAGTTATTTCAATTTGTCAAGTTAAATGGGACACCTGTATATAATTGTCACCATTCCTGTCCCCTTGTCGGACACAATTACGCTCGGAGAATATATTCCGCAGTCGTAAAGCATCCAAATTGTGCCCATGTTACTGAGTAAGAATGCATTTTAATAATTAAATTTGTTCAAAGAATTGGTTTAATTATTAAATTGCATCGTTTCCGGCGTGCAGCGCAGGCAGCGCGCGCAGGCGGAGTTCGGCGCGTGCGGGCGCGCGGAGCAGCGCCGGCTCAAGAGCGCGCTGGAGAGGGCGTCTCGCGACGGCCAGTCGGAGGAGGTGCAGCGGCTGCTGGCCGGGTGGCGCTGGTGGCCAGACGCCTACCTGCTGGACGCGCTCCAGGTACGTATCTGCTCTCAAAACATCCAGCTCTTTCTTATAGAAACCGGGGGTTAAACCGGCAAACGTGGCTCAGGGCGTCGACTGATGTGACTGCAGTGCCTTTGACCAGGAGATCCTTGGGTTCCAGTCGCGATGGTGGCAGGATTTTCGACACTAGCCAGACGGCTAGGTCGAATTCAGCCGTTGCTTGGAGGAGCATTCAAGCGGACGGCTGCTCTCTTTGGTAGTTTTCCGTGGTTTCTCCGATCAACACCAGGCGAGTGCCGGAGCAGTACCCTAACAAACGGATCACTGATTGCGCGCGATCTTTCCTTCCTCTTCGTTGTCCTTTCCTCGCCCCTTACTTAAACACGCGTGTACTATACTACCATACACGTTGGGAGCTTAGCGCTTGTCGCGGCTGGGGCGGAGTGGTGGGAGATACTTGGAGAAAATCCCCGCAAGGCGGCGTAGGTCAACGCCGAATCTCTCCAGCCAACGGGAGAAGATCACATCCAGCTCCCGCGATAGAAACATGCACTACACTTGCTGCACTAATAACCTGAGCTGTTGACGCGTCCGGAATCACTAATCAATCGATGGTTGAAAAATCGAAATTTTAAAGACGATATTATTTAGTATCCATGTTTTGTGCCCTTCGATTTTACGATTTCGATGTTTTGTTTAAAAATGAAAAAATCCCATAATTAGTTTTGTAAACGTTAAATAATCAAATAAATAACTGATGGTACTGACACTGCAAGTTCGTGCTTGTACCAACGAACTCTGTTTGTACTGTCTTCATCCAGCGTCCTTTGTTCTTACTTTTTAACGTTGTTTCCAGTTAAATCTTCATTACAAATTAGTAAGAAGTGCCAATGATTTTTTTTCGCCTACATTTATTGTTAGATATCACTAATCCACCTTTAAAGTATCAATATTTAAAACAGATGGTTTTTGGTCGATGTATTATTAACATCTGTGTTTTAAGGGGTGAAGGTGGAAGGTGTCGAAGCAGAACGAAGGGATGCAATTTTGACTCCACGAAAATTCCAAAACACAGAAAATAGTTTTGTTTTAATGTTACTACCTTTTTTTGAGAGAGAGGAAGGATAGGGTAGCTATTAGAAATCAGTTGGGAAGGTAAACAAACATGTGTATAAGAAATATTTGATAACCTGATTTTGGTAATAACTATTCAAACCTTAATTTAAATGTTATAATTAAGAAGTGGGAATAAGACAGGAATCATTGTGAAAGACATTATGTCTTTTGAAAAGTGAGTAACAAAGAATTATAGAATTACAAGGATCATTCTTATTCTAATGTAAAGTATTTACCATATGTAGGTGTCGTGTTTATTAATATTGAAACGCTCGGAAGGAATCTTTTAGGAACTCTTTTGTAGTTAGCACATGGTTTTGTTTAAGACATTTTTGAGTGTGTGTATGTTTATTTTCGGGGGAGGGGTGCATACTCAAGCTATTATTTTTATTGTATTATTTCTTAGGATATTTCTTATTTCCTTCATTGTAGTATTGTGTGGGCGTTATATCTGGTACTTTTTGGTTTGGGAGCAATATTGTGGAGTGATTTTGGATGCTAAAACTGTGTCATGATGTATTTGTTCGTGCCTTTAGACCTCCTTCCAATTAGATTTCCCTGAGATTATCACTTTTCGCAAGCTATTGTTTCAATTGTGGTCAGTCTATTAAGTTAGGGTATAAACAACAAAGAGATGCTGCACTCTTAATTTGATGTAACCACTATACGTGCCAAGCAGCCTTTACAGCTTAAGGTTCATGCTGGCCTTCCGAGAGCCGGGTTGGTATTTGAGCGGCAGCGGACCGAGAAAGGGCGATATGTCGCAATAGTTAATTCCAAATAATGGCGATTAGTAATATTAGTACAAAATACTTAATCGAAAGTATTTTAGATGACAAATACAAAATACGCCCCAGAAAGCATTTTAGATCCAAAATAGTATTTTAAAATACTTTTGAAAATACAACCAATTGTGATCCAGTTTTACAATTTATTTCTCAAAAATTGTGGTTTACAATTGCGTACAATTGGACAGGTTTCCCCTCAAATTTACTACTTTTTCAAACATTGTATCACTGATGTTTCTTCTTGTAATTGTAACTGATAAGGGTCTCATTCCATTAACATCGAATTCTATAACAAAATCATCAAACCGTTTCCTTTTCCCTGCGTATTGAAGAAACCTGATGTTAAGGTTGTTTGTTTTAACTTCTTGGCCTTAGTATCACTATTCTCTGTGATGTTCATTTTCCTCATATGTTAATTTGATCTGACGCACCACTCATTTTTATAGTTATCAAATTTTCTCATCACACCAAAAGGAATTCTCTGAAATATGTAAACAAATTATCAGTTTTCTAATAAAAAGATTGCAGTGAAATTCAGTCAATTGAACACCAGTGTCAGCATTTTAAAAATTATAATTATACTGCTTAATATTTTTAGCTTTAAGTGTGTCTTAAAGTTTGGGGTCGTAATTTAGGAACCACTCATTATTCTCTTTGGCAGGCTTATAAATTTCACATGACGCTTTCACTTTTGTACCTTGCTCTTCAATACCAATGAAATATGTTCCATTTAGAATAGCACATTTTGATAATTTATCAATTTCCATATTCAGATCTTAAGATTAGCTCTGTACACGGCGCACGCACAAGCTTTTAACCAAGCGCAGAACCACTGTCCAGACAGGCAATGATGCATTATGTGCCAATATAACGTCTGTGAAGTGGTCTCCAAAATCCCTTTATCGATATCTCGAAGTGACTCCGAAAATAAATTTTCTTCGATTAACCAAAATTTTGAGTTATTAAAAACTTTCTTTTAAATTCTGCTGCTTGAAATGAAAAATTGCCTCAAAATATTTTTAAAAAAATGTTATGGACGTCTCGTGTTTTTCAGTTTTGACTGTATATTGAAATTCACATTTTCAACGGCGGATTAATAAAAAGTATGTTTGTATTTTGAAAATAAAGAATACTATCAGAAAGTATTTTCAATAGCAATTCAAAATACAAGTTCAATGTATTTTCGGTACAAAATACAAATTACACTAGAATCGAAAATATGTATTTTAAATACAAGTATTTTCGATACTACCCAACTCTGAATATCATTACTACTAAGTCATAAATTCCAATAATTTAAATACTGCCACAATAAGGATATTCTTTTTTAAAAAGTTTATTTATCAAAGATATCAAGAAAATCTAGATAGGGGTGCTTTCTCATTTTTGTTGTTTGTGGAAATTCTTTGCTCAATGTTATTTCTATGGTTTAGTACTACCTTTTCTACTGCCATTATATAATTCTGTGAGTTAATGGCTGCAACTTGTTGCATAATGATACTCATTACGGTACAGATTTCATCATGTTGCAGGTTTTAGACCAATCACAAGTAGCAAGACTTACTTGTGGTTCGTTCTAGTAAAGGTTGCCTTCCATTTTATCATTATTTTTTTTTCCTGGAATATTATATAAAATAATCTGGATCGTAATTTCACTTTGATCCTCTTTGACTAGCGCAGTGGTAAACAAAATCCACCTGTGGCGGGGTAGGGTAGGGAACTCTCTGCTAGGTGGCCTTGGGCGAATCCTGCATGTCAACTGCCACGAAACGATTCAATGCGACAGACTTTCGAATAGAAAAAGTACCGTATGAAACTCGATGTAATGGGTATTAATACAAGAGTGTGTTATAACGATACGAGCGAGTATCGCAAACTTCACACGAGTGTGTATAAATACCCATCATTGCATCATCGTTTCGCACTGTCCTGTCATGGCTGCAGGTGGCGGCGAGCGAGGCGGTGGTGCGCGCCGTCGCCGCGGCCGCGCCCGCCCTCCTCCGCGGCGGCAAAGGGGCGTCCGCGCTGCAATCCGCCGCCAGCGAGGGCCGCGAGAGGGCTCTGGCCGCGCTGCTCGCCGCGGGGCTGGACCCCAACTCGCGGGCGCCCTGGGCGCGCGTGCTGCCGCTGCACGCCGCCTGCTCGCGGGGACACGTGTCCTGCGTCCGCCTGCTGCTGGAGCATGGCGCGGACGCCAAAGCCCAGGTACTCGTACTACTTTCTCGCTCGACTGCAAGCCTGCCCAACCCGCGGCACGCGTGTGGAGTACGCCACGTGAAATGGTGCGACCCGGTCGACGATTTTATACTGCAAATATTGAAACTTTTATTTATGAACAAAAGAAATTATTAAAGAAATTGCAATTTGTTTGTGCTTCCATTAGCAAAATGCCTCACAGCAAAGTTGTTAAAACTTCCAATAGCTTGTTTAGAATTTTTCGTGAGAGCATTGACGGCAATACAATGGTGTTATAATACGACTCGCGTACTTGCGGCAACTGACTCTCACCTTTTAATGAAGCTCGCGGAATTCGGCTCCTAAAATACAATAAAGTACAATGTTGTCAGCACAAGTAAAAACATTGAGAATTTGCTTAGATGTGTGTTTTTACCTCAAACGACCCTTTTTTTTTACAAAGAATAATTATAAGTATTTTCCCTAAGTATTTTCAGAAGCTGTTCTAATATGCTTTCATGGAAGGGAAGGCACTTTGCATTTTTCTTGTGGATATTTTGTGTACTATCCACCTTGAAAATAGTCACAAGAACTTATCTAACAATAATATTTTTCCATTCTCACATTCTACGTACATAACATACATAAAGTTTGTAACATTGCAGTGAAAGCGGCGATTTTCAGACCGAAAATTATTATAGATCCATGACAGAAAAATAGCATAATTCTTGTTAGATACAATTTTAATTTTTAAAGTTCTTTTTTGTACACGTAATAAATAACGTCCTCTAATACACTAAGTAGTCGGATATTACGGTTTGTGGGTCTCTGTTACCGAAAATATTTAAAGTGACACTTCCTTCCGTCCGGCCGTGAAGGCTAGTGGCTTAATCGTTAGCAGGAGTTTCACCAAAATTGACATTCCGTGATCATTCTGCCTGATATTACAAACCCTTGAAATTAAAAAATATATTTTTGGATTTTTGGAGGTATTTTTCATGAAACCCTAATCAAATTTTCATTTTCTATTTTCAAAATTTTCTGAGAAATGGCTCCGTTTCAATTTTTTCTAGGATCGAACAAAGTTCATTTTGAAACATTGCAAATGTATACATTTTTTTCAGCTTTTTTCTACACCTACAATATTGAAGTCAAAGAAGTTCTTACTGATATCTATTATAAAAAAATCATATTTAAATAAAGTTATCCACTTTTGTTCCAAAATATAAGTCGTTTTAGCGTATTTTTACGTGAAATAATGGCAATTGAATAAACAATATTTTCTTTCAACTGTTCGAATGGCTGGAGATAAATGCCACGAATAACATGAATTAAACGTTTTAATGGAATCTTTTAATTTTCAAAAATTTCACAGAAGTATGTTTTGATGTAGTACTATAATATTAACTAAAAGTTTCAAGTAATGCCACAAAGTACGTTCTGATGTAGCACTACTAGTTTCTGTCTTCGAAATTTAATAAGCTTCTCTTTACTACTCAGGTGGTTGATTCCATCACAGCCCTGCACTTCGCAGCAGCTGTCAACAGCGTGGAGTGCGTGGAGTTGCTGCTGCAGCACGGAGTGGACATTAGCGCCAGTGATTCCATGGGCCGAACGCCTCTCTGCTACGCCGCAGAGACAGGCGCTGCGGAAAGCTTGCGGGTTCTCGGGGCGAGAGGTGCCGATCCCAACATGACGTTCTCAAGACAAGTCACCCCACTCTTGTTGGCCGCTAAGGGCCGCACGGAACTACACTTGCCCTACCACACCTCTGCTCCCGAACCGCCCGCGGACTACCGGGCGTGTGTAAGAGAACTGATTCGGTTGGGAGCAGACCCGCAAGTCGCAGACGAAGACGGTTACAACGTTCTCTATTACGCTATTAAAAATGGAAGTAAGGACCTATTCGTCTATCTTACTGATGGGTTAATCGATGTTTCAAGCAAATCGAGTAAAGGAGAGACTCCTTTACATTGGGCGGCACTTTGGGCGAAGACGGAATTTATGCGTGATCTGGTAAGGGCTGGGATCGATATCAACAGCCGACGGAACGATGGAAAAACTCCTCTGCATTTAGCAGTTGACTCTTATAAAAAAGACTGTGTTGGCCTCCAAGAAATTCTCGATCTAGGTGCGGACGTTCACGCCCAAGACAACGAAGGATGGACGGCGCTTCACCTCGCCTGTAGCAATAACGTTAAAGAAATGATCCCCGTTCTCCTGCGCGCCGGAGCAGACGTAGCGTCGACCACCAACGCGGGCGAAACGCCGCTGCACGTGGCCTGCTGGACCGCGCACGCCGAGTGCGCGACGCAGTTGCTGGACGAGGGCGCGGCCGTCGACGCGGCGGCGGCCGACGGCAAGACGGCGGTGCACTTCGCCGCGCAGTCGTGGAGCACGTGCTGCCTGGAGGAGCTGGTGAAACGCGGCGCCGACCTGTCTGCCAGGGACCAGCAGGGCTGGACGGCGCTGCACTGCGCGGCGGACGCGGGCACCGGCGGGAAGCGGGCGGCGCGAAGCGGTGCGTGGCTTGCGGGGCGGCGCTATGGCGTGGACGAGCGGCACGGCGGCGGGCGACACGCCGCTGCCACCTGAGGTGGGGCGGGCAGGAGGAGTGCGCGGCGCAGCTGCTGCGGACTGGGCGCGGCTGGACGTGCGCAACGCCCAGGGCCGCAACGGCGCTGCATTGCGGCGGCCGGCCGGCCGCAACGAGCACGTGGTGCGCACCGTTGTTGCGGCTGGGCGCGGTCCTGGGACGCGCGCGACGGCCCCAGGCCGCACGCGCGCTGCACGTGCGGCGGCCGGCCCCGGCCGATCACGTGTTGCGCAGTTGGCTGCTGCGCTGGGCGCGGCGTGGACGCGCGCGCGACGCCCAGGGACCGGCACGGCGCTGCACGTGCGCGGCCAGCCCCGCCCAGCAGGTTGGCGCGCGCTGCTGGAGGCTGGCGCCGACCGCGCGGCGCCGCGATGCCCAGGGCCACGGCCGCACCGACCACGCGCCCGACCCCGACATGCGACCTCCTCATTCGCCGCTGGCCGTCGCCGCGTAGGAGCCGTCGTCGGACATGTGCGCCTGTAACGTTTGCTAAGGGCGGCTTTCCATCGGGGCGCGCGAGCGGCGAACGACTATTCCCTTTCAAGGAGCACGACGCCTATTCGAACGCAGCCCCCGGCCGAGCCACGCCGCACGTGCCGCCGTGGAAGGGGGTGGGGTCTGGAAGGGGAGGTTTCGCCGACTCTCCGGCGAGACGAACAAAGGACCGGAGCAGGTAGAACGGCTTGCGGCCGCTGGCGCAGTGGGTACGCTCCCATTTTAGGCTGTGTTCTGCTAAGGTGGCGCGTGGCCCCTCCTCCGCTTCGCGGTAGCTGGAGTTCGGCGTCGGTGCCGCAGCAGCCGCCACCCGCTGCACGTGGGAGGCTCCATTCAAACCAAGATGCTCTGCTACGCGCCGTGTGAAGGGCCCTTAACGGCCCTTTCCACGCCCCCCACTGGCAAAGCACGCTTTTGTTAAGTGCAGGCCCTCCCACGCCCCCAAACGCCGCGCGCCCGTGGAGGGGGACGACAGAATGCTATTCTGGAGACATGCGAAGCTATTAAGGGGATCGATGTTGAAAGAAAACACTGGGGCAAACATTTCGCAAATTTATCTAGTGTCAGGGATGGACTCTGACAACACTGAGAGTAAGTACGGCAAAGAAAAAATTAGCAGGAAATGGCTCAAGAAGTGAGCTGGACCATCTCAAAAGAAGAATGGCCATTTGATGGAAGCCATGTTTCAACTTTTTTGATGACCATAATCAAGACCCGCAAAAGCAGTAATTTTAACTCATAAGGATTGTAAGGGGAGCTGACCACGATTCTGCAGACAGTGAAGTGCACTTTGTTACAATAGGAAGGCTAACAACGGCAATGAACTGTCTTCTCTATTCCAGGGGTAATTACCGTCACTTCCTGTAGGTCTACGCAAATGAAAACACACGTTAGTTTATCAATAGATTATTGAATCAAATTTTTTTCTTCTTGTTTTCCGTTGCCAGGCTGTTGCGGAAGCTATAAGGTTTCGCAAACTCTTCTAAAAAAAGAAGCAGACTAGAGGAGAAGGAAGCCATTTGCCAATTATTGGAAAAACTTGGCTTAATGCTGAAGAGATAGAGAGGAAATGACGCAATTAATAATGAGAATGAAAAGGATTACGAGCGAGAAAATGTTGTTAATAAACATAAATAAAAATACAACAGTGATATATACTTCATTTTTTTTTTAAATATGATTTACCCTTTAATACATAATTCAACTTGACCCTCCAAGATCCCAGCAGGTAAAATTAAATACTCAGCCACTTGGTCGCGCAACTGAGTTTGTATGCCGTGTCAGCATTACCGGTTCCAATTCTAAAATTAAATTCTGTAATGGCCCCGTCATCCTGTGGCACATGCCATCTTTCAGATTTCCTTCTACAACCTTACCCATCCACCTCTTGTCTGGCATATAAAAATGGACATCGGTTTTGTTTCCTGCCATATTTTCAGAATACTACAGAAAATTGTGAGACACACTGTCGCTTTGAATAATGTTATCAACAGTTTTCTGGTTTTGCCATTGATAACTCGATGAAATATTCTACACTGTGAAACCATTTTCAAAGGTATTTTCATATGACAGCCAGGCACGTATAGGCGATAATTGAAAAATGTTTGTTACTCACATTGGCCATGATGCTTCTGAAAAGTAGTTTCATTTAGATTGTTTTTTAAGGGGAAGTCTGCATCACCTACAAAATAATGAGGCATAGCATCTGCTGCATTTAGAAATGTAGCAGGTGGAGGGACTGGAAGCAAATTATTATTCAATTTTGGCCAATTTAAATGTGTGAAAATGCAATGTCACTCCTGTGATCCGTTAAGCCAATATCCACATGTGTAATCAATAATTGCATCACAACACAGCCATGAGAAACTATACTAAAATGTTTCTTAAATTAAAAACATTGTGATCCACTATTTGCTGGGATTTCAATGATGGACATGCTTGCCATCAATCGCACCAATACTATAGGCAAATTCCAAGGTTCCAACCAAAGTGTTCTGCAATTCGAGTGTAATCTCCTCAGTTGGCATGAAGGTATTTCTCCGATACACTGCATTCCACATTGCACATGTGGATTTCGCTTGAATAGATTTTTCAATGTGGAAATTTCAACGCAAGAGAGGGAATGGATTTTCCATGTCCAGAATCTGCACAACAAATAAAAAATATATTGTAATAAAATATGGTATATAATGCCATGTATTTAACAACGGGCAACTAATATTGCTTGCAAGCAAAATGAAGTGGCAGGTAATATTGCAGGGAAGAAACATTGCTACAAACTTTAAGAAATTAAGTAGCCGCGTTGGATATCGTAAAATATTTGCTGTCTGTCGGCCATCAGTTAGCACCTCTCTTAGAAATTTTTATATACAATCACTTGGCTTTACAGTTTGTAACCTTAAAGGAGACTCAAAGTGGTCATGGTGTATTGTAACGTACCAGAATCTGTGTTAATAGAGTTGAAATAAAGTATACAGATTTAAACATCTTGGAAACAAATAGAGATGGCAGATGTTTGAGTCCTGCGAGGATAACATTGTCTAATTTGCTTGGCTTTTTTTAAAAATTATATAAAAATTTCGTATTATGGATGCGTGGCTCAATATTTTGACAAAACGATTGTGTTTGTGACTGATTAATATTGTCAAATTAATATGGAGATTGATTGTAACTACTAATAAAAAAACACATACTATTGGCAATGATACAACTCCCTCCGCGTACCTTATTTAAGAAATTCAGCTCAGAGTTATGGCCATAGTTGCATGCCTGCTGGTCGAATTCACGAAAAGCTCTCTTTTGAAAAAATGAGAAGGTAACTCTAAAAAGATGTCAAACAACTTTGGCATCATCGCTCCATGTACGTAAAAATTGGTACGAATCCTATCCCCTCATTTCCTTAATCGAAATACTGTAGTCCCCTTGTTCTTCCGTCTTTGCATTCAAGGGATGGAATGAACCCACCAAACGCCTTTCCTCTGCGCCTACTTCGTCATTTTTAAATAGAGAGCCCCTAAAAGTATAAGCTTGTAGAAAAGTTTTGCAAAGCACAACTGCTCGCCCCACATCTCCATGGCAAAGTGGGTTTTAAAGTAATTTGGCAGACTTGATTTTAAAGATTCAGAATACACAGCTATACGCATATAACCACAACAAGGTAGGTTACAACAGCGCCAGCTGATCTCACATACGAAAGGCTTAGATTAGGAAAGTCGAAGAAAAGGGTAGAAGGAAATCGATCAATAGTCGAATCTGATGCTCAGGGCAAAACTACGTTCCAGTTTACGTTCGTCCATTGCGAATGCTTGTTTTTTCGTGAAAAGCTTACGGCATTGCGTTATGGTTAAGGTTTGCATTGTAAATGAGTCATCAGATGGCCGACAAAGACCACGGGTGGGCGGACATTCGCGCAGGCAGAACCAAGACAGGGTTCAGGTGGCTCGTCCGTCGTCGTGTGAACGCTGCAATTAGATCTGTGGTTCTGCTACGCGGTGGCGTTTATCGCGCTTGTGCGCTTGTCCGTCACGAGCACTACGGAGCGCGTCTCTGCACCGTGTGATTTATTATTATTATTTTATTTATTTTATATTATCTATTTTATTATTAATTTTTATTTATCATCATATTAAATGGTCTGTTACAAACCTTAAGACTAGAGCCTACTGTTTTCCAGGAAAGTTTCCACGGCTCGTGCCTGTGCAGTTTTCGTGAGTAAACTATGCACAATGAATGAGTTTACACATTAAGCGCGGTATTTCCACTACTATTTTAAACCAATTGTCGTGTAATTTGTCGTTAAATACAATCTATCTTTTAATATTGATATTGTTTGGGCTACAACCCATTCACTTGTTTCTTTCTTTATTTCCACAGATCAGCTTGTTTGAAGGGGACCTCGGATGACCCTCCTGCATGCCAGCCAAACTAATTAATTTCTATTCGCTGACTCCAAAAGTTGTCCTCCATCTTTTTTGTTTGTCTTCTTGGATTACGCCATCCGCATTCTTGTTCCCAAGTTAGTCTACCTGGTTATCCTGTTGTCTTAAGACATAACCTACCCATTTTCCATTTTGAGTCAAGGCTTGATTCTGTTACATCTCTCTTCAAAGACCACGTTACATGCATGGAAATAAATAGAACAGGAAAAACAAATAATAGAGATTCATGTATTAGAGTTTATAATGATAATATTTATTGCATGAGTATCATGTTTTAAAAATCGACCGACTTTTAGCGAGTTTTCAATTTGGGTACGAATGTTAATTAAAGCAGCATTATAAACGAATTGCATTACGATATGTTTTTGTGTTTAACAGCATTATACATTTTAAAGAGAATCAAACTTCATTTGCGAAAACAACTTCCCTACGACTCGAGTATTTGACATGTGCGAAGTAAATGGTGGCCGGCAGTTCGGTTTAGCTTACCTCCACCCGATTCTTCGCGCTACGATTGTAATTGTATGCAAATCATTCGTGACATAAAATCTAATCATCATTTGGGCTAATACAATGGCCGACTATGAACGATTTTTTGCAACAGAAAAAGTTCTTTATAATGCTGGAATAACAAAAAAAGATATTATAGGACTAGTGTGAACAGTAAAACCCACCACTTTGCTAGCTGACCGCGCCCCTCGGAAGCACTGGAAGCTTGAGTGGCGGCGTATAAGGGGACCCCACGCCGACTGCCGCTACTTATGTTCCATTTTTCCGTCAATTTACACCCTGAAAGGAACCCAACCTACAGGCGCACACAACGGCCCATCCAACTTGCCACATAGGAAAACGTTCGCATCCCTAAGTTTACCCGAATCATTCATCACCTGAAACGACCCAGAGGCAGCAACCGTTTGCGTATCTTCTGAACTGATGACCCTAGTTTATCCATGACGGTGGCGGATTATTGTCACTAGCTACACTGGGAGTCTTCCCTGCTGTTCTGAAGGTGAATTCTAATGACGGCTGCTTTGAAAAAAAAAAGGTTAGTTTTTTTTTTTGTGTTGTGTTTCTCCTATCAGTTCCATATGAATGCCGGAGCTGTACCCTAACAAACGGGCACCGGAGCGCGCGCCGATTTTTCCTTCCTCATCCCTGTCTACCTCCTCTATATATCAGCATACATGCACCACCCCGCTGGCATTTAGGAATATCAGTCGTGGTCTGAGAGATCGTGTCAGTGATACCTGCGGGGAACCAGCACGCCGCATGAAGGTTGTCGACGGATCTCAACACTCCAACGGGAGAGGAACACGAGGCTATAACGTAGCGCACGTCATGGGACCAAGTTCAACTCACTCTCTATGATAATTTAGCTTTGGGGGATGGGTAGTTCATATAAATAGCGCACAATATATTGCTTCAGATAGTGTCACCCGTGCGTCAAACTAATGGGTCCAACTCCTGCTTGATATGCTGAAGAGTCCTATATTTCTAATAAAATTTACAACTATTATTGGGACGTTGGCATTTATTATAATGACGTGACATTTTACAAACTCTAAAATTTCTAATTGATGTCCACCCCTACAATGGTCCCTTCCTCCTTGCTCCGCTTGACTACGCCTCTGATAATGGAGCGTATGGTGGATAACCGGGGGGACAGGAAAACCCTTGGAAGGGGAAAAAACACAACCAAAAACACGGCGAACCCGCTTCCATTCACCACAAAACCAGAGGAATTCAAGCCGTTACCCAAAGAGGGTGCTCTGCCTTAGAGACGCCATCGCCTCTTTAACAAAGCAGAGTTTTATCAAGAACCTACGATAGTTTCCGTTGAGCAATTTGAGGCAATTCTGAGCATTGGTTAGAAGTTACGTGATGATGCACTGGTAAATGGTTTCCACTTTACACAACGTAATGACTCCTCCAAACAAGCGTGAAAATGCCTTATCATAATACAAACAATTGAACAAAACCGACTTAAAAGATAACCACTAGACAAATAATATGAAAAGTATATTTAAAAAAATATTTTATTCCATTCGTGATTTAACTCTAGTTAGATATAAGCAAGTTTGCCAAAACAAAATTACAGATTACTAATTGGTTACAATTTATTTTATTAATGCAAAATTTTTAAAAAAAAAAAGCAAATTTCTAATTTTATAGGTCTTATGTAGTTTTATATACAGGTACAAATTATATATTATATATATATATATTTATATAATATATATATTATATATATACTATATATATATTCTAATCAATACGGCCTTGTATAATTTATTAATACCGATCATTGACAGTGCGTATTGATATGCGATACCAATCGTCCCCCTGATAAATATCGCTTCCCCTTTAAAATTGGTGATTGACCCCCTGAGAGTCTATACGCGACCCCTTGGGAATCCTGGTTGAACTATTTATTTTATAAGCTGCGTGTAACTGCATTGTTCATTGTCGTGACTGTCATTCTTTTTCTCTTGAAGCTGAAAAGTGTTGCTTCTGACACAAATATGACCGCGAATGAACTTCGAGGCTCACGCCTGTAGAATGGGACCGATCCTCAACTAAGGTGTAAGGCTCGAAGATTACATTTTGAAAATCAATTTTTGAAAGAAACAGTATTTTCCTTTAGTTATAACTTTACTGTCAATTTATTGTTCTGATAGAAAAATATATTACTTGTAAAATTCTATCAAACATTTTTTAAATTATTATGAGGGTAAGTTTTGTAATAAGTTTTATATAAAAAACAAAATGGTTTGTACTGTATGTGGATGCATATGCACTTACTTTTGCCATGATGTTTTCCTGTTTCTACCTGAAAATCTTAATATGTTTTACTAGTACTTAATATCCAATTTTCAATGTAATAAAGTTTTGTAATAAGTTTTATAAAAAAAATCAAGATGTTTTTATCTGTTATGTGGAGTGCGTATTGCACATTAACTTGCCAGATGTTTTTCCTGTTCTACCTGAAAATTTAAATATGTTTACTAGTAATTAATAATACTTCAATGTATTTTGGTGAAGTGTAGATTGAAATAAATGTTGTTTGCCAGAAGCTTCATCTTTAATCTTAGGTTTAATAGTGCATCCTCGTGCAAATAACGTGAATTGAAAAAACTTGACTTATGCACTTTACCTGCAAACAAAACAAGTGGTCGCTTAGAGGCAGTCATCAAGGTGAAAAGGAACTGCCATTTAAAAAGAATATTCTTGATCTTTTGGAAAAAAATTTTTTTTTAAATGTTTTTCATCTGTAAAATAATTTTATATCAAATGAGGCTATTAACTGTTCTAAACAGTTTTGACTAACTGTATTAAAACAGTTTGAGTATTTTAAATCACACCGAATACATTGACTTACTATATATAATATATATATATATATATATATATAATATTATTATATATATATATATATAAAACAGTTAATATGCATTTAGGTGATTTTTAGTAACATATAAAAGATATTGTCGGAGAGGGGGCCCACAACCAGTTTGTCTAAATTGCGACCTTGGACAGATGTAACAAGTTCAGCATTCAGTATTTGCCCTGACTTGGGTTCCGTGCTGCGTGCTTCCTTGTGCAGAATTGGATGAATGCATAAAGTAGGCAGCATGTAATAACGAGGATCCGTTGCTTATGGGCGCATAATTGTTGAAACAAAATGTTATTTCTAGTTATTAGGATTTTTTATTAATTCATTCGTCAGTGTGATGTTATTATTCATAAGAGTTCCGGCAATTTGATTTGTGGAGAAAAACTGACAAAGGTGGATATTTGTCATTATGTCAATATCTTGTGTAAAATGTATTTTAATCGGTAGAAAAATACTTTATTTTTGGCCTTAGTATGCCTCATTGGGATGGTAAAGTCCGTATCTGAGTACTCACCGAAAACTAGCACATCATAGTACACCACAGCGAAACACTTGCACATTATTATTCATAATTATTATTAATATATTATTATTATTGGGCGGTAGGCTATTACTGACTAGGCTACACGATTAACGTGTGTATTCTCTTTCAGGTTTCAACTTTTCAACTGTAATTCCTCAAAACAAGGTTGTGACGCCTTGAATGAATGCGCCGGTGAATTATGAGAAAGGGAATAAACGATGAAGGGGTCTCGACTATCACAAATACGACCATGTCCTACGCAGGGAACGTCGAAATTGCACCTCCCTCGCACAGGACGACGGCTGCCGTTAACCGTCTTGGACGCGACTATTATTATATTATTATTATTATATTATATGTATTATTATTATTAATTATCCTACTAAGATCCTATAAGGGCAAGGGCCTCGCCTTTTGCAGAGGAAATGCAGAATGAAGTGAGGGCAGAATGCAGGGGTGAAAGGAACTAGGAGGGTGCGATAGGTGGCAGGTGGGATGGAGGTTGATCGTGCATTTTTTAACCATCCCATAATTCCATTTTCATGACCGAGCGAAACAGCGAAAATGGCCCCCCCTTGGGGGGTTTTTCCCCCCAGGCTGGCTGGCCGCGGGATTCGAACCCGGACCTCCCGATTAGTAGTTAGCGCGCTACGCTCTGAGCCACCTAATGGCTTTCGGCTGGCAGCCAGCGAAACCCTCGATATTTTTAGAAGAATGTTCTGGTAATTATTTAAACATAATTAAATTAAGTAATGAAGAGTACTAAAGTTGGGTACTGTTTTTCGTTGTGGTCCGCTAAGGGTGTCTAGACAGCTCCCAAAAGTTAACTTTGAGGGCCCGGAGACAAAAAAACAGATTTTTACTGAATGAA
>BOPP01000089.1:2782293-2800120 GCA_017312745.1 Gryllus bimaculatus
GACAGGGCCCTTCCCACGCCCCCGCCACTGCAGCTCGCTTTTGATAAGCGACAGGGCCCGTCCCACGCCCCCGCCACTGCAACACGCTTTTGATAAGCGACAGGGCCCGTCCCACGCCCCCGCCACTGCAGCTCGCTTTTGATAAGCGACAGGGCCCTTCCCACGCCCCCGCCACTGCAGCACGCTTTTGATAAGCGACAGGGCCCTTCCCACGCCCCCAACGCCGCGCGCCATGGAAGGGGGACGAGAATCTATTTCTGGAGACATGCGAGCTATAAGGGCGTCGTGTTGAAAGAAAATACTGAGCAAACATTTCGCAAATTTATCTAGTGTCAGACTAGACTGACAACACTGAGGGAAAGGTACGGCAAAGAAAAAAACAGGAAATGCTTAAGAAGTGAGGCTGGACCATCTCAAAAGAAAGAATGGCATTTGATGGAAGCCATGTCATTTCTTGATGACCATATTAAGCCACGAAAGACTTACAGTAATTTTAACTCAAAGGATTGTAAAGCTGACACGATTCTGTCAGACAGTGAAGTGCACTTTGTTACAATAGGAGGCTAACAACGGCAATGACGAACTGACCTCTCTTATTCCAGGGGTAATTACCTCACTTCCTGTAGGTCTACGCAAATGAAAACACCGTAGTTTATCAATAGATGATGAATCAATTCTTCTGTCGTTGCAGGCTGTTGCGGAAGCTAGTAAGGTTTCCAAAACTCTTCTAAAAAAAGAACAGACTAGAGGAGAGGAGCCATTTGCCCAATTTATTTGCGAAAACTTGGCTTAATTGCCTGAAGAGATAAGAGGAAATGACGCAATTAATAATGAGAATGAAAAGGATACGGAGCGAGGAAAATGTGTAATTAACATAAATAAAAATACAACGTGATATATACTTTCATTTTTTTTTAAATATTGATTTACCCTTAATACATAATTCAACTGACCCTCCAAGATCCCAGCAGGTAAAATTAAATACTCAGCCACTTGGTCGCGCACTTGAGTTGTATGCCGTGTAGCATTACCGGTTCCAATTCTAAAATTAAATTCTGTAATGCCCCGTCATCCTGTGGCACATCCATCTTCAATTTCCTTCTACAACCTACCCATCCACCTCTGTCTGCATATAAAATGGACAATCGGTTTTGTTTCTGCCATTATTTTCAGAATACTACAGAAAATTGTGGAGACACACTGTCGCTTTGATAATGTTATCAACATTTTCTGGTTTTGCGTTGATAACTCGATGAAATATTCTACACTGTGAAACCATTATTCCAAAGGTATTTTCAATGACACGCCAGGCACGTGATAGGCGATAATTGAAAATTTTGTTACTCACATTGGCCAGTGATGCTTTGAAAAGTAGTTTCATTAGATTGTTTTTAAGGGGGAAGTCTGCATCACCTACAAAATAATGAGGCATAGCATCTGCTGCATTAGGAAATGTAGCAGGTGGAGGGACTGGAAGCAAATTATTATTCAATTTTTGGCCAAATTTAAATTGTGTGAAAATGCCAATGTCACTCTGTGATCCGTATAAGCCAATATCCACATGTGTAAATCAATAATTGGCATCACAAACAGCCATGGAAACTATACTAAAATGTTTCTTATAATTAAAAAATTGTGATCCACTATTTGCTGGGGATTCAATGATGACATGCTTGCCATCAATCGCACCAATACAATTAGGCAAATTCCAGGTTCCACCAAACTGTTCTGCAATTCGAGTGTAATCTTCCTCAGTTGGCATTGGAAGGTATTTCTCATACACTGCATTCCACATTGCACATGTGGATTCGTTGAATAGATTTTTCAATGTGGGAATTCAACGCAAGAGAGGGAATGGAATTTCCAGTTGCCAAGAATCTGCACGACAAATAAAATATATTGCAAATAAAATATGTATATATGCACTGTATTTAACACACGGGCAACTAATATTGCTTGCAAGCAAAATGAAGTGCAGGGTAATATTGCCAGGGAAGAAACATTGCTACAACTTAAAGAAATTTAAGTAGCGCCGTGGATATCGTAAATATATTTGCTGTCTGTCGCCACAGTTAGCAACCTCTCTTAGAAACTTTATATACAATCATTGGTTACAGTTGTAACCTTAAAGGACTCAAAAGTGCGTATGGTGTATTGTAACGTAGCCAAATCTTGTAATAGAGTTGAAATAAGTTATACAGATTTAAACATCTTGGAAACAAATAGAGATGGCAGTGTTTGAGTCCTGCAGGATAACATTGCTAATTTGCTTGCTTTTTTTAAAAATTATAAAATATTTCGTATTATGGATGCTGTGGCTTCAATATTTTGACAAAACATTGTAGTTTTGTGACTGATTAAATTGTCAAAATTAATATGGAGATTGATGTAACTACTATAAAAGAAACATATATGTGGCAATGATACACTCCCTTCCCGTACCTTATTTAAGAAATTCAGCTCAGAGTTATGGCCAAGTGCATGCCTGCTGGTCGAGATTCACGAAAGCTTCTCTTTTGAAAAAATGGAGAAGGTAACTCTAAAAAGATGTCAAACAACTTTGGCATCATCCTCATGTACGTAAAAATTGGTACGATCCTTCCCTCATTTCCCTTATCGAAATACTGTAGTCCCCTTGTTCTTCCCGTCTTGCATTCAAGGGATGAATGAACCCACCAACGCCTTTCTCTGCGCCTACTTCGTCTTTTTAAATAGAGAGCCCCTAAAAGTATAGCTGTAGAAAAGTTTGCAAAGCACAAACTGCTCGCCCACATCTCCATGGCAAGTGGCGTTTAAAGTAATTTGGGCAGACTTGATTTAAAGATCAGAATACACAGCTATACGCATATAACCACAACAGGTAGGTACAACAGCGCAGCTGATCTCACATACGAAAGGCTTAGATTAGGAAAATCGAAGAAAAGGGTAGAAGGAAATCGATCAATACGTCGAATTCTGATGCTTCAGGCAAAACTTACGTTCCAGTTTACGTTCGTCATTGCGAATGCTTGTTTTTCGTGAAAAGCTTACGGCATTGCGTTATGGTTAAGTTTGCATTGTAAATGAGTCATCAGATGGCCGACAAAGACCAGGGGTGGCGGACATTCGCGGCAGCAGACCAAGACAGGTTCAGTGGCGCGTCTCGTGTGAACGCTGCAATTAGATCTGTGTTCTGCTAGCGGTGGCGTGATCGCGCTTGTGCGCTGTCCGTCACCGAGCACTACGGAGCGCGTCTCCGTCACTCGTGTGATTTATTATTATTATTATTATTATTATTATTATTATTATTATTATTATTTATTATCATCATTATAATGGCTCTGTTACAAACCCTTAAGGACTAGAGCCTACTGGTTTTCCAGGAAAGTTCTCCACGGGCTCGTGCCTGTGCAGTTTCGTTGAGTACAACTATGCAAATGAATGAGTTTTACACATTAAGCGGGTATTCACTACTATTTTAAACAATTGTCGTGTAATTTGTCTGTTAATACAATCTATCTTTTAATATTGATATTGTTTGCACAACACTTCACTTGTTTCTTTCTTTATTTCCACGAATCAGCTTGTTTGAAGGGACCTCGATGACCCTCTGCATGCAGCCAATCTAATGTAATTTCTATTCGCTGACTCCATAAAGTTGTCCTCCCATCTTTTTTGTTGTCTTCTTGGATTACGCCATCCGATTCTTGGTTCCCAAGTTAGGTCTACCTGTTATCCTGTTGTCTTAAGACATAACCTACCCATTTCCATTTTTGAGTCAAGGCTTGATCTGTTACATCTCTCTTCAAGACCACGTTACATGCATGGAAATAAATAGAACAGGAAAAACAAATAATAGTAGATTATGTAATTAGTTTATAATGATAATATTTATTGCATGAGTACATGTTTTAAAAACGACCGACTTTAGCGAGTTTTCAAATTTGTACGAATGTAATTAAGCAGCATTATAAACGAATTGCATACGATATGTTTTTGTTTAACAGCATTATACATTTTAAAGAGAATCAAACTTCATTTTGCGAAACAACTTCCCTCTGACGACTCGAGTATTTGACATCGTGCGAGTAAATGGTGGCCGGCAGTTCGGTTTAGCTCTACCTCCACCCGATTCTCGCGCTACGATTGTAATTATGCAATCATTCGTGACATAAAATCTAATCATCATTTGGCAATACAATGCCCGACTATGAACGATTTTTTTGCAACAGAAAAGGTTCTTTTATAATGCTGGAATACAAAAAAAGATATTATAGGACTAGTGTGAACAGTAAAACCACCACTTTGCTAGCTGACGCGCCCCTCGGAAGCACAGGAAGCTGAGTGGCGGCGTATAAGGGGACCCCACGCCGACTGCCGCTCCCTTTGTTCCATTTTTCCGTCAATTTACACCCTGAAGGACACCCCAACCTACCAGGCGCACACAACGGCCCACTCCAACTTGCCACATAGGAACGTTCGCATCCCTAATGTTTACCCGAAATCATTCTCCACCTGAAACGACCCAGAGGCAGCGTATCTCTGACTGATAGACCCTAGTTTTAGCCATGACGGTGGCGGATTATTGTCACTAGCTACACTGGGAGTCTTTCCACTGCTGTCTGAAGGTGAATTCTAATGGACGGCTGCTTTGAAAGGTAGTTTTGTGTGGTTTCTCCTATCAGTTCCATATGAATGCCGGAGCTGTACCCTAACAAACGGGCCACGGAGCGCGCGCGATTTTTCCTTCCTCATCCCTGTCTCCTCTCCTCTATATATCACATACATGCACCACCCCCAGGCATTTAGGAATATCAGTCGTGGTCTGAGAGATCGGTCAGTGATACCTGCGGGGAACCAGCACGCCGTCATGAAGGTTGTCGACGGATCTCACACTCCAACGGGAGAGGAACACGAGGCTATAACGTACGGCACGTCCATGGGACCAAGTTCACTCACTCTCTATGATAAATAGCTTTGGGGGATGGGTAGTTCATAATAGCGCACAATATATTTGCTTCAGATAGTGTCACCCGTGGTCAAACTAATGGTCCAACTCCTCTGATATTGCTGAAGAGTCCATATATTTTTTAATAAAATTACAACTATATTTGGACGTGGCATTTATTTATAATGACGTGACATTTACAAACTCTAAAATTTTCTAATTGATGTCACCCCTACAATGGTCTCCTCCTCCTTGCTTCCCCTGACTACGCCTCTGATAATGGAGCGATGGTGGAATCAACCGGGGGGACAGGAAAACCCTTGAGGGGAAAAAAACAACAAAAAAAAACCGGCGAACCCGCTTCATTCACCACAAAACCAGAGAATTCAAGCCGTTACCAAGAGGGGTGCTCTGCACTTAGAGACGCCCTCGCCTCTTTAACAAAGCGAGTTTTATCAAGAACGCTACGATAGTTTCCGTTGAGCATTTGAGGCAATTCTGAGCATTGGTTAGAAGTTACGGTGATTGCACTGGTAAATGGTTTCACTTTACACAGATGTAATGACTCCTCCAAACAAGCGTGAAAATGCTTATCATAATACAAACAATTGAACAAAACTGACTTAAAGATAACCACTAGACAAATAATATGAAAAGTTATATTTAAAAAAATATTTTATTCATTCGTGATTTTAATCTAGTAGATATAAGCAAGTTTGCCAAAACAAAATTACAGATTATAATTGCGTTACAATTTTATTTTATTAATGCAAAATTTTTAAAAAAAAGCAAATTTCTAATTTTATAGGTCTTATGTAGTTTTATATACAGGTACAAATTATATATATATATATATATATATATATATATATTCTAATCAATACGGCCTTGATATTTATTATACCGATCATTGACAGTGCGTATTTGGATATGGACTACCAATCGTCCCCCTGATAAATATCGCTCCCCTTTAAATTGTGATTGACCCCCTGAGAGTCTATACCGACCCCTTGGGAATCCCTGGTATGAACTATATTTTAATAAGCTGCGTTGTAACTGCATTGTTCATTGTCGTGACTGTCATTCATTTTTTCTCTTGAAGCTGAAAAGTTGCTTCTGACACAATATGACCGCGAATGAACTTCGAGGCTCACGCCTGTAGAATGGGAACTCGATCCTCACTACAGGTGTAAGCCTCGAAGATTACATTTTGAAAATCAATTTTTGGAAAGAAACAGTATTTTCCTTTAGTTTATACTTACTGTCAATTTATTGTTCTGATAGAAAATATATTTACTGTAAATTCTATCAACATTTTTCAAATTATGTTAGGTATATTTTGTAATAAAGTTTTATAAAAAACAAATCAGATGTTTGTACTGTATGTGGATGCATATGCACATTACTTTGCCAGATGTTTTTCCTGTTCTACCTGAAAATTTAATATGTTTACTAGTAACTTAATAATACCATTTCAATGTATTTTTGAAGTGTAGATGAAATAAATGTTGTCTTGCCAGAAGCTTCATCTTTAATTCTTAGGTTTAATAGTGCATCCCGTGCAAATAACGTGAATTGAAAAAACTTGACTTATGCATTTACCTGCAAACAAAACAAGTGGTCGCTTAGAGGCAGTCATCAAGTGAAGGAACTGCCATTTAAAAAGAATTTCTCGATCTTTTGGAAAAAAATTTTAATGTTTTCATCTGTAAAATAATTTTAATCAAATAGGCTATTAACTGTTCTAAACAGTTTGTACTAACTGTATTAAACAGTTTGAGTATTTTAAATCAACCGAATAATTGACTTACTATATATATATATATATATATATATATATATAATATATATATATATATATATATATATAAACAGTTAATATGCAATTTGAGTGATTTTTAGTAAATATAAAGATATTGTCCGGAGAGGGGGCCCACACACAGTTTGTCTAAATTCGGACCTGGACAGATGTAACAAGTCAGCATTCAGTATTTGCTGACTGGGTTCCGTGCTGTCGTGCTTCCTTGTGCAGAATTGGATGAATGCATAAGTAGGCAGCATGTAATAAGAGGATCCGTTGCTTATGGGGCGCAATAATTGTTGAAACAAAATGTTATTTCTAGTTATTTAGGATTTTATTAATTCATTCGTCAGTGATGTTATATCATAAGAGTTTCCCGGCAATTTGATTTGAGAAAACTGACAAAGGTGTATATTTGTCATTATGTCAATATCTTGTGTTAAAATGTATTTTAACTCGTAGAAAAATACTTTATTTTTGGCCTTATTATGCCTCATTTGGATGGTAAAGTCCGTATTGAGGACCTCACCGAAACTAGCCACTCATAGTACACCACAGCGAAACACTTGCCACCATTTTATTATTATTATTATTAATAATATTATTATTATTGGCGTGTAGGCTATTACTGACTAGGCTACACGATTAACGTGTGTATTTCTTTTCAGGTTCAACTTTTCAACTGTATTCCTCAAAACAAGGTTGTTACGCCTTGAATGAATGCGCCGTGAATTATGAGAAGGGATAACGATGAAGGGGTCGACTATCACAAATACGACCATGTCTACGCAGGACTCGAACATGCAGCCTCCTCGGCACAGACGACGGCTGCCTTAACCGTCTGGGACCGACTTATTATTATTATTATTATTATTATTATTATTATTATTATTATTATTATCCTACTAAGATCCTAATAAGGGCAAGGGCCTCCTGCCTTTGCAGGGAATGCAGAATGAAGTGAGGGGTCAGAATGAGGGGTGAAAGGACTAGGAGGGTGCGAGGTGGCAGGTGGGATGGGGGGGAGGTGATCGTGGCATTTTTTAACCATCCCATAATTCATTTCATGACCGAGGGAAACAGCGAAAAGCCTGGTCAGGCTGGCTGGCCCGGGATTCGAACCCGGACCTCCCGATTGTTAAGTTAGCGCGCTACGCTCTGAGCCACCAAGTGGCTTCGGGCTGCAGCCAGCTGACCCTCGATATTTTTAGAAAATGTCTGGCGTAATTAATTTAAAATAATTATAATTAAGTAATGAAGAAGTACTAAAAGTTGGTATCTGTTTCGTTGTGGTCCGCTAAGGGTGTCTAGACAGCTCCAAAGTTACTTTGAGGGTCCCGGAGACAAAAAAACAGATTTTTACCTTGATGATGTGTTTTTAAACGCAATTCTTAGTTTATAAGTTTTTCAGCCTCAAACGTAAGGCCTTTTAGTGGCGTTCCAAATTTTTTTACGTCTGATGGAGTATGTCATTGAACATTACAATTGCCAAAACGCTCCAGCAGATCATGAACAGTCCTACCGATAACAAGAAAACGTTGATTAAAAATATAAAAGTTAATTATGCTTCAGAATGAAAGTCAGACGCTCAGGAGCATTTGTGATCAGTGTTAAGAGCCTCGTAGTTACGAGTTTGTTAGTATTATAGGCCTTAATTTTATAATTTTTCAAAATACTTTACTTTCATTTATATTTATACTAGTTTAGGAATTCGACAATGAATGTAACCAAAAACAGCAAACCCAAGTATAAGAAGTAGAAATATTAGTGATTGATTTGCTGTTCCAAGCAGAAACAGTTATTTTCATTTCAAAATATAGAATTTATTTTCTGTGTTGTCTGAATAAACAAAAACATTAGACAGTTCCATTGCGGCAGCCGACCGAGACACATCATGCTCCGATCGCGTGCAGTGAAACTGTTGTTATCACATTGCCATTTAGTTTGTGAACTTAATAACGTTTACTTACGGGTAATCTCTTGTCCATGAGTGTTTGTGAGTGTCCTGAAATCACTGTATGGTCAGCCGGTACGCTAACAACTGCAAGATGGAGCCCCGGACATCAGGGTCCTATAACCTCACACCAGTACCCAGGTATCTACTCCATCAATATAGAAAACGTACCCAAATGTAAGTCATCTGAACAGGTTTCCCACCAAGGACAGCATATATCGACTCGCCAAAGGTCTCACCTATAAAGATTCATAACAGTTATCCGATATTAATATACGCCAGTAGAAATAAGTCATATCAGAATTGCTAATAAGAGTGTGTTTTTCTAACTTCAAACTATAGCGACCGCTTACGACAACCATAAAGTTATTAAATAAAAAACTATACTGAATTGAGACCATTTAAAAAGCCAAAAAATTATTATATTAACGTTTGTCCCATATCCACATTCAGTAATAGAGAATGTTACTCCACAAACGGATATAAAATTGGCATCTAAAATTTCATTTGTAAAGCTTATATTTCCAGGAAAGGTTTCTCCCATATTATGAGTTCTGATAACAAGTGTATTATTGCCCTGAAGATGTGAGTCTTACTAACAGATTCTACTACTGTGCATTATGATGGTCAACATAAGGATCTATTTTTTTACAACAGGATGAAATGTCTTGCTTTAACTTGTCACCAAAACAGGATTTGGTGGACAATGCTCTTCACATAACACTCGTTAATCAACACAAGACTACCAACTTAGGCAGTGCTCCCATGGAATCTGAACAATTCAGGGAAAATCTGTGACATACCTGATCTCGTATCAATGGGAGAAAACATGGAGCATTAAATATCAAAGTCACAATGATCTTACTAAAGAAATACCTCCAACTTCCCTACCACTTGCTAAATTGTATTCCTAATAGAAGTAAAAAAAATGAAGAAATCCGAACTAAACAACATAGCTTCCGCTTAATAATAATAAAAGATCTTCAGGACGAACTCTCCTTTACCTCCACATGTAAGCACACACTGAAACAAAGAATATGGAAAATTCAAACAACAAAAAAAAGAAGAAAAGAGAAGGATTGGAAGAGTTGATTCCCCTAACAAACACATATTGAAGACACTCAAAATAATTCCCCCTTCACATAATTTAGTTTTAAATCCTTTTTAAGAACCTCTTTCAGTGCTAATGTCTATACTTATAGCTGCCTGTTAACTCACAGACAGATCCATCACCAAAATGATTCATCATTTGTATCTATCTCAACAAAAGATAAAGGAGATTCCAGAATATCCAAGAAAATCAACTCAGTAATTAATACTGCAGATGAATTCAAGTACTGAAACAGATCTCAGTATAGAAATCAACACTAGTTAATGTAATCAGCCCCTAAGAATTTAACCATGCTGACACATCTGAAAGTATGAGTGTAATATAAAGAAAGAATAATATAGTCCTGCAAATGGAATTTAAATGCGTTTTATAGCTGCGATAGAAAACTCAATATTTATTGCAACACATAGCCCGATATTAATATGGATACAAGAACAAACTTAAAGGAAAAAATTTTTCCCCCCCCCCCCCAAATGCGAAAATAACTGGATATATGTATCTTTTAAAATGAATAATCCTGAATATGCAGTGGTGCTGTGTCCAAATATACCAAAAATCGATCCAATCGAAATTCCTAAAAATTCAACTGACATGGATTGTGGCAATTAACAATTAATTCAAGCTAACCCCATATGGCTATCGGGGAAATGTCTATAGGGACCCACTACAAAAATCTAAATGCATAGATATATAAAACAGATAAAAGACCCTTTATAGTTTTGAGACTTTAACTGCCATCATCCTATGGGACGTACAAAATTGATAAAAGAGGCCGATTTATTGAAAAAGTAATTACGACCCATTCAGCATCATCCTCAATCTGGTGATCCCACATATAATATCAGTAAACAGCAGGCTACGTGCCATTGATCTTTAATAGCTTCTCCCACAGTACACGAAATGTACCGTGGAATTTATGGATTCCCTTACGATAGTGATTCATTTTCCATACTGATTCATATCCAACACCAGTGTGTCCATTATCTGAATGGCGCAACCAATCCCAATTATAAGAACATTACATGGCTGGATTATCAGAAAAAAACTTGATTGAGCACCTCAACGAAGAAATATATTTTCCCAAGGAGATAATAAATTGACCAGGTATAGATATTCTGTTATTATATCAACTTCTACTAACTCAATGCAACAAATGCTCCCATGGCCCTTTAATTTAAAAGCGTTCCTGGGTGGACATTCTGAACTGCAAAGTCGTATAGAAACGCTAAAAAAGCTTTAACCGGTATAAAAAAGAAGAAATATAGCCGAATCACTATAAAACTAGAGCTATTGCCCCAGAACTGTAAAATAAACAAAGCTAGATATGGACTGAATATATCTCCTCAAGAAACTGACCAATCAACTCACAAGACTGGAAAAAAATCAAATCCATACGTGTATGAAGACTAAATTAGTACTATACGTTCGCGTTGCAATGACCAAAATTGGCGACCCCAAAATTACTTGCTGAGAATTGGCCAACTTCATGAAAATTCCAGCACTTCCAATTCCATAAGAATTCACACTTATAAAGAAAAAACTGAAAAAGTGCAACCCAAATTACACCTATTGATACAACATCTATGATAATACATGAATTCCCAATTTTCAGCACAACTACAAGAATTTTATAAAAAGATCAACAACTCAGCTCCTGCCCAGACAAATTCCAAACTGTCTAAAAAATTCTCCAAAGAAGTATAACATTTTATAAAAATATAATAACCATATATGGCCTAAATAATGTTTTTCCTGAACTCTGGAAGACCCATAGTCATTCCGATTCCCAAACCTCAATGACCATCAAATAGCTATTTAATTACCGACCAAATCTCACTGAACCTTGTTTTCCTAATCTCAACATTAATAAAAAGACAACCAATTGGATTCAAAGGACACTCCTCCACCCACATCTTATCCCACCGACAACGAAATCAAGAAGCCTTTCTTCAAGACAGCACTTTATCTTAGTAAATTTAACATCCGAAAAAGCATTACGATATGTATGGACACACCGCATAGCCTCTAAATTAGCTCCAGTATTGTACAAGGCAATATGTTTAAGTTCCTTACCAACTATTATTACAACAGATGTATTCAATACGTATAGGTAATAATTTATCAACAATTAAAAAACTTAATATGGGCTTACCGCAAGGATCATGCCTCAGGGGACTCTATTTTAATCGCCATAAATGATGTTGATGATATGATATTTTAAGTCCAGTTGTCGGAAATACCCGATGATATGGTTTACTACTGCAAAGAAGGAACTCCGATTCAACCAACTGAATTAATGCCAAAACTCCTGTTAAACTGTATTTACAAATGTCAATGAAAACAGGTTTCAAATTCTCGACTGAATAAATGAATGGTATGATTTTTTCTAAAAAAATTAAGCCCCCCACCCGAAACTATTCCTGCGCAACAAACCATTAAAGACTGTCACATATACAAAAATCTCCGGACTTATATTGACCACAAGCTCACATGCAAAACATATCTCTAAAACATAACGGCAGATGTGCAAAAAATCGACTTAACATCCTAAGGGTCTAAAAAAATCCACAACAACTGGATCAGACAAAAATACCTACTACCTTACATTACAAGCCTTAATAAGAAGTAGATAGATTAACGAATTCAGCGTGCAACTCAACTCTTCAAAAAAAACTGACACACTGCACCCAATGCGACTCAAATAAGCACTGGTTGCTGTCACACAAAGTCCAATGGTAGTATTCTCATCGAAGCGGTGAAACTAACCTCACATTTCGAGCCCTTCAATCAAAACCGCAATAAAGCCAAAACATCCTTAAATAATAATACGTAAAGATTATCTCCTGAAAGCCACAGTGTTCTCCACCTTTCTAAATAAGTATACGCTATTCCAGCTCCCTCAACATTTCGACGCTTCCTATAGAAAAAATTTTTTCCCAAAAAAAAGAGCCCCGCTGTAAATCCCTGACCTCAACATCATTAAGTCGATAAACCCTGTTGAAGTTCGCAAACAAACTTACTTAGACGAATGGAAACTCAAATACTGCGAAGCGGTATGATAAATTACAAAAAAACTACAATATCTTCATGACGACGCAGTAATACATCATTTCGAGCCATTTAAAGATCCCAAATCTTGGTGAAATTCCGCTTTATAACATTCTATCAGGAAAAACATGTTCAACCATGCAATTCTGGAAGCGCTTAAAAAAGATAAACCATAGCAGTCCGATGCCCACATCATCACTAAACACCTCGAATTAAAAATCCTTCATTTGCATAAACCTTCAAAACTTATCAGTATTTCTTCTTTACCTAATCAGCTATATCCAATTATGTATGACCGAAATAACATACACAATGAAACAACACAAAGATAAATTGATCTCCAAGGAAACAATTAAGACCTAACCCTGGATACTCCAAGCAAGATTGTCATAAGATTCCGTAAAACAATAGGAAGTGCCCCCTCCCAGCAATGGGAACAACCGATATGCGATGTCCCAATAAGGTCTAAGTAATACCATAAATCAATCGAATTTATTTCTATCACACAATCGGGACCCTTAATGGACTAGACGCGAACAAGTTTTTTTTTAATTACACGATCAGAATGTCATTTCTATAAAACTACACACAGTACTTTTGTGAGAATACCTCGACCACCACTATGTGATAAGTGCCAAGTAATACTATCCAATCGAAATCAAACTTTTGATTCCATCTAAATATAATCCACATTAGAAACTATGTATTTTAATCAAATGAAATGGGAGAATCCTATACTCCTGTCCCTTTCAAACCAGATTTGTCCATTTTGCAAAAACACAAATGCATGCTGAAATATAACTGTTATGTAAGCCCGCCCGTATCTCTAGAGTTTAATGTGTTAATGATCCTACTCCGATATATTGTATTGTGTTACAAGTATGAAGATAATAGTATTGTTATAACTTATAGTTTCATTATGTTATATTATGTTGAATGTATGTTGTAAGGCCCTCGAAAAATGTTATGACCATGCCCCTGATGTTCTGATATGATGGTATAGATAAGTAATATTGATACTGTTATTTATGACCAATACATGTCATTCTTTTTATTAATACAATGAAAGTCATAAGTGTTCTGTAAATCACCTGTAATTAAAAATTGTCCTAATAACCTTAGTCGTTGATGCACAAAAATAAACAAAAACAACAACAAAAAACAAAAGAAAATTATTCTTCCTTCGGTGTTTCTACTCTGAAACACATGCTTCACTGTTTCTTTGTTACTTTCCCTATACATACGAATATAGAAAAAATGTATATAAAAGTTATTAATGCTACCGAATAATGATTACGGGATTTCAACGAAAATACATAAATAACAGTTGGATCCAACTAATGTTGTTTTTTTTTTTTTTTTTTTTTTTTTTTTTTGTCTGGCATATGTAAACAATACTTGTGCCTAAACCGTGCGTAGGATTATTATGCGTAGTATTTTTTTTTCAAAATATTAACCGTTTTTGCCCAATACTTTGTGCAATTTAAAAAAATTACGGAAACAAGATTTTCTCAAAAATGTCTCATAATTTCTTCTTTAACCTTTTGGTAGGAATTGTGTTGTCCACAAAGTGCACTCGGTAAGTCGACTTAAACGTCCATCATTTGATTTTTCAAAAATTGTAATTTTCTTTACTTGTCTCTCCGTCGTTAATATTTACATTAGCGGCAATTTGCGGCATATTACATTTACAAGTACGTGTGCTTTAGATAATGGCATATAAAGTGTGTGGAAAACTCAACCGTTTTCTATCAAAACTAGTTTCAAATTTTGCATTTTCAAAAACACCCCATCGCTTTTTTCTCAAAAACTGCTACAATTTTTCTTCAAACGTTTCTAAAAGATAGTTCTAATTGCACTCTTTAATATGGCGTAAAATTCATTTCGGATTATTTATTTTAAAAATTACTCAAATGTAATTTTTTTTTAATCTGTAAAGCCGTTTATATACATATATTTAGCGATTTTTAAACACTATTGTATTTATAAGATTAATTGCTTAAAATAACTTCATGAAGTTCTTCGAAAAATTAAAAATTTTGTGTGATAATGTGTGTTTAAATTTCGAATGTACTGTAGCGCTTAAGCGCCAATTTCTTAAAAACGACTTCAAATGTTTCAACGAAAATTGCATTTAAATCGAGGTTTTACTGTTTTTTAACATTCTTAAAATAATCTTCCGGCCCACTAGTAGGAAGAAGAAAAATTAAGAACATTTCAAACTAGTGGTGCTACCAAAGAGGCGCGGATCCACGGCGGGGGAGGAGAGGGAGAAAGATGGGGGGGGGAACCCCGCAAACATTTTCAATATATATTAATTTTACTTCTCACAAAACGCAAAATTACGCGGAAAGTACTCAAATTGTCGAGAAATTGTACATGAACTTACTCAAAAATTTATCTTTAACAGATTTCAATAAAGGAAAAAATCTCGATCTT
Source organism: Gryllus bimaculatus (assembly GCA_017312745.1). NCBI lineage: Eukaryota > Metazoa > Arthropoda > Insecta > Orthoptera > Gryllidae > Gryllus > Gryllus bimaculatus. Next base: position 2,797,574 of record BOPP01000089.1, read on the forward strand.
TATCTCATTTTAGTTGAAGGCAGACACCGAAAAATTTTGCAACTTTTGCAATTTATCCAAAAATTATGTTTTTCAACGAACATGAGACTTCTCTTAAACGTCGTTCACACTATCTGACAATAATATTTAATCAAAAACGATGGGGCCTTTTCTATGAAAATTTCAAAAATGTCCCAGGGGATTCATGTAAAGTACTCCCCCCCCCCCCAAATAAAAAAATTGGTTTCAAGTTCCAGAGGCCGTGTCACCAGCCAGATCGAATGGGGAATATCAATTTTCGAGAAAATCAACGAAACGGTTTAGCCACTAGCGTTGTTCACAGACTGACAGGCGTTTTGACGTCATTCGATTTTTCGGTTTCAAGGCCCCACAAAACATAGTTTCTGGGCACACCACGTGTTAGAGGATTTTTTATTAATTTAGCATCTGCGTTTTTCCGGTTTTTCTTTACCAGGGCACTGTAATAAGAGCTTTTCTACAGAAAATTCGTCATTTTTTCGCGCAGCATTACATAACTTCCTCTCCTCCGTAAAAATAGTTTCGGATAATCATTAAAACGAATAAAATCGTATCGCAGCACGAAATAAGTTTAGCATTCCTCTTTCTACATCTACTGTGTAATATGACCCATACGTCCAAAAAAATGGAATAAAAATCTGTCTTAAATGTACAGATGACACTGTACTCACAGTCGGGCATTATATTGTATCCCTTGGATGTTGAAATATAATTCCTAAGTGGCGGATTTTGATGACCTAAAACATTATTTATCAATAAAATTATCAAAAATACTGTGCCCTATCTATAAATATAAAAATGCCCTAAAAGCAAAGAAAAACGACGTATTTTTTATCAAAACAAATTCAGATGCGTAACTCGAGCACTTGGATATGTTACTGAACGAAGTGCCGGATCGAAGGTGGGATGAATGCCCCTCCCCCACATAAAAACAGGTACAGAGAAAAAAATGACTAATGACAAGAAAACGTATAAGAGGCTTGAGACATTTTTGTGATATCCTGTCGACTTGCTTCAGTCCTGGACAGTATTTGTTTGTATGTAAGCGAATGTTTAATTTGTAAATCGATATCATGCGTTTTTATTTTTAAAAATTCTATCCGTTCATATCTGTATCACAGAATTAAAAAAATATAATACCCTACTCATTAGTCGATTTGCAGCTCTGAATTCAACGATTTTAATAACAAATTATATCTCAATTTTAGTTTATCATCATAAAGTATTGTAATGCCTTTCGCTGTAGGTGTCGTGCTACTAGCAGCGATTGCAGGCAATTACAAATGCTTCCGTATAGGATGCAAAAAAAGTAGTTCGCGTAGGGAACTAAGTTCCTGGAGGAGCGTGGTGTGAGAGCGAGTTTCAAGTAAGAGACCGTCATGAAATATGGAAATTTAATTGATAAAATAGAGCTGCAGAGCAAGCGTGAAGTTTAACACAGCAAAGTCTTAGGCTGTCTGTTCCGATTATCAACGCGTACAGGATCTTATATGGGGGAAACAGAGAGATTACGAGCCCATTACCCACCGCCCGCCAAACTCGGCATCCCTGACGCAATAGAACTGACATAATGTCAAGAGGACTTTTGGCCCTTTTGAAAACTCACAAGATCCCAAACATTCACTGTTTACACGTCTGATCGTGTTAACGTGACGGCGTTTGGGGTGCCAATCACCCATTGACCTCGGCAGCCCTGCCTCCAGACACGACCCAAATTAACATGTCTAAGGGGGTATATTTCTTTCACGTACAGTTTTGAAAAAATGATATCATTGCTCTTCTAAGGCAATGCTACTTCATTATTACGTAGGTGCATTTACCCATTTACAGAATTCGTCAAATGGAAGACTTTAATATTTTAAATTTTGTTTAAATCATTTTTGTAAATAATATTACCTTACAGGATCATGCGATGGCAATTTTTTTCCGTTATCGAATAATTTTCTTATTGCAATCTAAAGTCCTGGAACTACATGATAGTTCCCAGAATAGTAATGCCACATCTCAGACGGAATGAACATTTGCAAAATACACACAAGAACGCATGACGCTGCCAGGAATTTGAAAGAATCTGAAATGCTAACATAATGAATTAACTTAGTGTTTAATTCTGATATTTACTGTAAATTTCCTCTGATGGTCACGTTGCACAACAACGCATCACTGCCTCGCTCCAAGCATTCCTGGCTCCCCACCTTCCCGCCAAGGTGTAAATTCCCAAAGCGCACGCTGGAGCCTTTCGTCGCGTCGCGATCTATGGCCGAGAGACGGGGAAAGCGTCAGTGTTCTGGCTCCCGCCCCGCTGACGTATTCGAGACGTATCTGCAACAGTCCTGGCTTCGTAGGTACTAGCGCCTGCAGCAGTGTGAAACCTCTGTTGTTCGTATCTAGAATTTGAGTGAAATACGAAGGTGTTGACAAATTGGTTGTGGAGGAACGGCGTTGCCGGCGTGTTACTTGATCTAGTAAACCGCAATTTACAACAATGGCACTATCTATGATTAATATATAATTCGAATAGTAGATCGT
>BOPP01000089.1:2800668-2818032 GCA_017312745.1 Gryllus bimaculatus
TTCGGGACTAGTGATGAAAGTAGTTGAAGAGCCCAGAAACGGCTATCGAAAGCTAGCAACACCAAAACAAAACCTTAAACAACAAAAAATTAAAGGTCACTTGTAGGCTAATTAGGTGTATTCCTGAATTTTACGCTCTCTTAGATTTTCCAGAACGGTTCTGCTACCATTACTCTAAACCAAGCAGCACCTTCCTATTCAGCTTGCATTAATGAAAGTCAACGAAATTCGATCCAAAATTAAAGACTCTAGAAAACACATATTCCAGGCCATATTTTCAAAAATTGTGGGTTGTACAATTTACAATTGTATCATGCGTTTTTGCTGGGTAACGTACATAAAATTTTAAATGTATGAAAAAATACTCCACCTTGCTCAAAATTTAAGACTAATGTTAAGCTCGAGGAGAAAAAAACAACAAAGGCCCTTATTTTTCAAACTTTAGTGTTGCTAAAATTAAAATCAATAACTACGCTCTTATATACGAGTAGTTTATACAATACCTTTAAAAAAATTTTAAAAATTAATAATAATAATTATAATAATAATAAATGAACCCGTGTATAGAAACATAAAATGACATGTCGAGGTTAGAAAAATGTTACGCAACACATCAGGCGCTCAATAAACTCTCTCCCATGCTTCTACAAGGCAACTTAATCTCACCCGATGTATTATCTTGAAATACACCTCATTTTTAGAACAATGCAAAATACTGAAAAACACACATTCAGTGTTTTATCCAGAAGTGTGTAGTGCTGAACTCTTCCATGCCTGTGACAATTGGGCCATTATTTTCGAAAACAGGGAAAAGTTACTTAAATACCAATATAACATTAGCAAGAAGTTTAATTTAGATTCAAAATATATAATAGATAAAGTAAGGCAGAAATTTTTTTGTATATTGTATACGTCTAGCTGAAGTACATCACGTTTCTTGGGTATTAACACAATAATTTAATAGACCGGAAGAGGTATTCCATCCATTCCTGCCCTGCCCCGGGGCCTACTTGCATCTATTCTACTGTATCCCCGCTTCGTCTTGCCCAACCCGTCTCTGCCTCCCTCCCCCTTGGAAATACCATTTTTCTCATTCACTTTTTCACTAAAAAATGTTGTTGATTTTTTTTAATTGTGGTTCCCGCCCCAAACTTCAGATTTTGACTAAAAATAATTAACAAATGTAAACTAAAAAAGTATACACATATACTCACATATTATTTTTGTGAAATTTTAAATATTATTCCCATACTTTCTATCAGTTGCCACGTTGTCAAAGTTATTCCTTTTGATATTTTTTCTCGTGCATTTATGAAGAGAAGTTTGAAAATGATCGTTGACCCTCGCGCGGAGACAATTAACATAAATATAAATTAAGTGCTTTTAACTGAATATCGAGTACGCGGTTTAGGGTCTTTGATAAATCGTGGTTGATGGAAACCGCTTAGACAATTATAAAATCTCCAAAAATTCCTTTATACAATGGATCCTGGCTGGACCAAAGTTTTCCGGTCATCTACAGAAATATCTTGTTATATTTTCAACAACCTTGACTTTGTTGTTGAATTGACACACATCCAATTCCTTCCATTTCACACTACTCTTTTACTTTAACTATACTTCTTCTTGCCGAACTTACTCTAATCAATTAAAATACTCTTTCAGCACATTAATTATTATTATTGAATATTAAAGATTCCTTCACCACAAAAAGGTACGCTTTCTTCACTATAATAAAACACTTCTATACAAAAAGTCACAGTTTGAACTCGACACCTAAATCATTCATAATGAGTTTCACAATCACTCTTGCAACCTGCAAATACGTAATAATCACGATGAATGTACTACAACTAAACCAATAACTATTTCATATAGAACAGATGTGCATTCATACCGTTCTATGACTATATCAAACATCTGTCAGCAAAATGTCGCTTTCCGAACATTACATCTATAAATCAGTATATTCTATCTTATATCATTCACGCCCTGACGCAATTAAAATCAATATCCAAGTAACTTTCATAAATATGGTGAATAAATCTTTCTTAAATATAAACATTTTAGAATAGACAATTGACGGGAAAAATCAACAAACAGTCCTTACATATCCTACTGATACATAATTCTGTGCATTGGTGAACTCAATCGTAGACCTCAGTCGTCATCCTATGGTGGGGTTCAGCTAAACTATTGCTTATTGATGCACTCTTGAATCTGTGATGTAATGTTAGGCGAAAAAAATCGTTTTAGCATGCAATAAAACTCTTTAGTATATTTTGTAAGTATGTTTTTCCATTATAATGTAAGATATATTGTAACTAATATATATTTCTTTTAATGCGAAGAGAGAGAAACACTGAGAAAAAAGGAAAATGTTTTCTTCACTGAATATTTTCTGTAATATTCAATGATCAGAATAATTTCACTTTTCTTTTATTATAAAAGCGAATCTGTTGTTTTAATCATAATCTCGGTTCCATTATCAAACTAGTGGTGCTACAACATCACATACATCCTCCGTTATTGGAAACAGCTACCTCATATTCACAAATTGCATTTTCTGCGCCATTTACTCCTTAGCTGTTATTGAAAACGGCCAATTCAACAATTTAAACAATGCGCCAGTGATGCATATCTTCATTCGTTTCGATAGTCAAGTGGAGAAATCATTCTTTACTTTGACAAATGAAACAAACAGGAATAAATATGAATGTAAGTTAATTTCAGTAGTGAACAAATTAATCTGAACACGCACTGTTCTTTAGAACAATTTATTTTCACACTGGAAAAACATGCCAAACTAAACCTTTCTTTTATTAATAATTTATATGCCCTCCTTTATTGTTAAGTTCTTTTATTCTCTTAGGCATTGACCCTACTAAAGTTAAACAATATTATATGAATTGTAGGTACTAGAAGTACTATTCTTCTCTCCAATATTTTTAATTTATTAGTTTTCATCATTCACCCCAACAATAAAGATGAAGATAGCGCAACAATGAGTCACTGGAATTTCGTAGCAAGCCAGCTGCGACCTAGCAAGTCTTTCCAAATAATGAAAATATTACGATAATTCTCTCTGTTAATTTGTTTGCTACAGTCATTTACGTTTACAAAGTTAAGAATATTCAAGCAACCACGCATTTTAAATAGCCAATACATGCGCTCAAGACTGAGAATATGCGTAGAACAGAAATGTATTTAGCATCAGTTAACATTTACTTACAAATAATCTTCAGTTTACACTGTAGTACAAAACAGTTCTTGCGCACGAATTACTGAAGTGGTTCTATTCAAACGAAAACAATCTTACCAGAAGACTATCTGAAATATTATTTGGTATTGTACATTAGCATGATATAATTCACTTTTTTTTGAAGAGGAAATATGTTTTAAATAATTTCTAAAAGGTTAATGTGTAAATGTATTACAAAAGGTCCAATGTAAGAAACAAATGAAGAAATATTAAGTAATATACAAAATCATAGAGGAGAGATACAACTCTCCTACAACATACTCTACAACATAGAGGAGAGATTTATCTCTACTTTATGTACAAAATCTAACGAAATAAATTCGCAGCAGCAATTTAATTTTGTCGTTAAATTACACAAAACATACTCACACTTTTTAAAATTTCATTTAAAAATTCCATTAAGGAAAAATATGCATGTAAATGTGCTTTAAAATAGCCAATGTGTGGGCTTAAAACTAAGAATATGCGTTAAACCAAAATGTACTTAGCAATAATTAACATTCATTTATAGGTTTTCTTCATTTTACATTGCAGTACAAAACAGTTCCTGCGCAGGAAGAAGTTATAGGAATGAAATCGATTCTGACGAAATAATTTTATCAAAAGAATATCGGAAATAATATGTTGCTATTGTAGCATTGGCATGATTTAATTCACTTTTCTTTTAAGAAAAATATCTGACTTAGAACTACCGAATTGAACTCTACACAAAATCGCAAACATTTTCATTTTAAGAGAATTCTCGCGAAAATATGAAATAAAGAACAAATAGAAGTCATTGTAAAGACGGATGTATAATGAAGGCACATCACTAATTGCTAATGCACTTATTCACAAGGTACCTACCATCCATTCTTACAGGCTTGATGTGATAACTCTCACAGGCTCACATTCTCACAGGCCTGATGTGATAACATTCACTAATCTCTAGGTACGGCAATGCAATGGACAAATTTCAAATACGGCGAACTTGCGCAGTCTTACGGTTTTCAAATCGCATATCTCTAGAGCACCACTATTAGAGAATAGGATTCCACGCGATTAATATATTGGTTAAATATAGTAATTTATAAAAAAGTGTTTGTTAAATTTTCTTTACAACTAAAACAAAAAGTACGAACAATTCTTGCGGATTCTTTCATAATCTGGGGGCAGGGGGAGTAACATCTCATTGGCGGAATACCAACATTTCAACCTGGAAACTTTGAGATAAAGACAGGTAAAAATTACGTATAAATTATTTAAAACCATATATGAAATAAATATTTGCTAATAATTATAAAAAATGTCAAACACAAAGAAATGGAATGTACTTTTAAAACGACTGAATTTTTAAACAATCATCAGAAAATAAACCCCTAGCTGCCGAACTATAAAATCTGCAGTTATGTGTAGTGGGTTATAAGGAATAGCAAAATTGTATTATAAGGAATAAACACTTGTTTTATTGTTCGTCTTCATCTTCGTCTATATTTGAAATATTTTAAGTACTTCTTGTTTTAAATACACCTACACTATGAATTTAAATACGTCTCTACAACATGCGCCCAAATTCAGTTTTTTAGATACAAAGTGTATTTAAAATACAAATTTCAAATATAAGTATTTAAATACTGCACAACCCTGCTCATTACAAATCTTATAACATTTAGTGCAAAAACTAAATGAAACATTATACAAATTCTAATTACCGAATCATTCAACTGTCTAAATAAAGTTACCACCAAGAAGCACAGTAAATGTTTAGCGAGCGATTATATACATTTTCCAGGTGGTGTTGCTTGCACTACACAGTTCTATGATATATAAACTGAACAATATTATACTTTTATGAATAATGGGCACATGTCTTTAAGAATGATTTGCTTGCGGTATGAAGGAACGATGAAAACCATTATGCCGTCGGCAGACTGTCATCTTTATGTACTCGTATATAAATACATTGACAATATTAATTGTACTAGAATTTAGAAAGTAAAAGTAAGAGAAAGCAAAAATTAAATTATTATTGCCATTTTCAGTAGGAAATTAAATTAAGTTAATTATTTTTCATATCATTCATTCTTCTTGTGGCCCATAGTTGGTGAGAAATCTGTATATATTTCATTAATTTCTAGCAGAAATTATGCAAAAACTACTCGTTTTTTCAAAGAATTGTACATCGGCAGGGTTTCTTGAATTTGGAAAAATTCCTTCGCAGGATAAGGCTCAGGATATATAATATCGAAAAAATCAAAATACTATTCCTGTGGAACCACAAAGCACAAAAAAGTGTCACTCCTGCAACAAGAAAAAAAAATTCGCACAAAATATGCTTGTGTAAAATGTAATAATTTCTTATGTTTACACAAACATGCAAAAAGTATTTGTTATAACTACCTTAATGTATTAATTACCACTACTAATATTGGTAATTCAGACTGAGAAATAATTGTGACTTACTGTTTAGTATTGATTTACACAATATCCTGTTTCTTCCATAGTATTTTGTAAAATTAATCATTCACAATATACATAATAAAAACTGAAATTGATTCCTCAATAAATATCATCGTAACACTTCCTCACACAATAAGTACATAATAAATTTTCTCCTAAAGACCTATAGAATGTTCTAGAAAAAAAAGTAGCATGGGTCTACGGTAACCAGCGCGCCTTAAAAAGTGCGAACAATAATGCATTAAAAATAGAAAACAATATGCGTTATTCGTCGATGTATGGGACACGAACAAATTTAAAATTTATTTTGGATCAAATAATGTACAACAAAATGTTCTAGATTTGGCCTTTTTACTGCATTATACTTCTAGAATCTTTTTTGTTATGAACAATGCTTAAATAGCTAATGAAATTTGTGTGTTTTTTGTACATGTTAAATAATACGAAACAGTTTCTGTGATTAAGAAAGTAACGATGACAGACCAACGCGTGTGTTGAGCCCAATTCGCATCCTTTCCTCACTGGGAATTTGTCATCGTGTCCATGATACATGATGCGTTCCTGAGTTATTCACTTGCCCTTTCTCCAAAGGCGCTGCTGCCCACTCACTACACCCCTCACCTTACAGCCACAAGTGACATCTTTCTGTGTTATCTCCCGTCCCAGCTGGGAGCGGCGATCCGAGCACTCGCGCTCTTCTGAAGCCAGTTGGGCTGGCATTTATTATATAAAGATTAACTTGACTCCGATATTTGAACTTATTACAATAAAGCAGTGAACTTGATATTTTTACCAATAAATAAATATAATTCTTGAATGGTGTCTGAATTCTTGAATTATTTTTTATATTTTGGGGCTCTCTAAGAGACGGAGGCCCCCGGCGGCCGCCGTGTTCGCCCATGCGTTAAAGCGGCACTCGTGTGCTGTGAGGAGCATTGCATGAAGCCTGATTATCGCTGTTGATGCCACTCAATTGCAGACAATCACCTCTTTTGTTTCCTGATGAATTTCTTTGTTTAGGTTATTTTCGCATGTTTTTAAAGATGTGAAGGATACACTGGAAAAAATACTCCGGACAGCTCCTCTCAGTCTTCCGTTCTGTCCGGATAGGTCTATATCTTCTGAGCGAAAATGTAAGGAACAAACACCGAGTAAACAGTCACCGACACCGACGCAGCTGTTGGTTGCCAGTTTTCCTTCCTAATGGCAATAACACAAGCTTTTCTGTAATCTTCTCGCGTTGGAAATCTAATAATAAATCAAAACAAAACAAAAAGGCATTAGAGGTTAGATGGAACTTTACAAATCACTCCTTACGCTCATTAATACCCACAAATTTATTATTTTTCTGCCAAATTTGTAACTAGTTGTTTAATCATACAATATTAACCTCAAAAATCGTCAACAGTCTGTAACTGAACTACCAGTTTCACGAGTGCAGACCACGAAGAAGGTAATTTACCGGTGTATTGAAATCCCCATTTTTTTTCCCTTGTGTCGCTTCCCAATTTAAAAAATTGCATCTTATTCAGAAATAAGAAAAGAAGCTTATTAATATAACACACACAGCATAGGCGACGAAAAAATCTGTAGTGACAAAAGATGGCGACAAGCTCAAGATTTTGCCTTCAGTAGCGCCAATTTATAGCGCGTTATTTTAATACAAGATAAGCCAGTCTAGTACTATACGTCAATGCATTTTATGCTCGATGCCGATATTAATATAACTACCGGAATTAAGCAAATATTATTTAATAAGACGCAACCAAGTGTTCATTATTTAATTTGAGCAATAATTATTATAATAATAATTAACTATATGACTGGAAATAATATTATAGATCAAATAATACAATTGAAATAAAGCAATCGAATGTATCGATGAAACAAAATATTAATAGAATATAAATGAAAAATATAAAATATTATAACATCAGCGATAGCATGAACTAATCAACAAAGTTGTAACGGATTCAAAGAAACGCATCATCTAACAATACGATCCAGACCGAAAAAGTGTTTTTTTAAATTCAAATGCTAAAAATGTAATTTGAACCAAGATGTGTGGTTTGAAGGAAGCGGAAGGTGGAGGCATGATTGAAGGAAGAATTCAAACATAACATGGACTTCTATAAAATTAATAATGAAGTAATAAATACTTTAATAATAAATGCAAAAGACAAAATCCCTGAGAAATACCACAAAAGCGCAGGAATATGCTATTTTGTAAAAAAGAAATGTGAAGGTATTTATTTGATTCTATTTTGGGCTTTTGGAATCGATTCCATCGGAAGCTATGGAATCGAAAGAAATCGATTCCGGAATCGAATCGGTAGAATCGGAACGCCCCTAGTTAAGGCGCTAGTGGTGGTCGCAGAAGGCGAGACGGACGCACGGGCTGGACGTTTATAAAAGCTCTTTTTCGGTATCGGGTGCCCCAAAACCTGTATTTCCGTTGAAATCTCGAAATCGATTTACTTCAGCATTACATAATTTTTCTCCTATACTATGCATATTAATCCTTTATAAGTATGTACACGGGAAAGTAAAAGTACGTTTCTAAATGTTCAGGGGTGTAGGTGGTGGTACAGAAATCTTTCAAAAATATGTATTTTTACAATTATAGTGTAACATCACAAATTCTTTTTGGTTTAGGGAAATTTTTTTCCATCTTATGCGGGGACCCTTTCCCCTCCCCCTCCCCCAATAAAAGATACGACATCCCACCTCTAGGTGGCAGTGAGGATTAAGAGGCGTAACTACATCAATACCTGGTCTTTACACAGAGGTCACAGTAAGAAACGCGTATGTTAACGCTTAGAATGAGAGGTTTTTTCCAATGATTGGTTCTGAATTTAACTTGTGTTCTGCTGAAATTCCAAAGCATCGCTCATTAGTAAGAACGATAACGATTTGATAGCGTAAGGAAGATAATAACACAATTTCGTTCTCAAACTTGACAAGAATCAAATTTGATTGGTAATCGTTATAGGAACAAGTTAGTATTTAAACACATTTTAAGTAAAGGAAGGAAATCTCAGAAATATAAGAAAAAATATCTACATATCTACATTTGATAAATGTGTCGAGATATAATAAAAAATGTTTACGCATTTATTCCCTTCCCATGTTTTGAAATGCTGGCTTGTTTCTGCCATAACACACTGAGCTCTATTCCTGTAAGTTAGAAAATTACAATTATAAATATCATCCTCACGCTACCAGTTTTTTTTTTAAATTTTGTTCTTTTCGATTATGGATGCTTTGATTATTTCAATAGAAGAAAAGTTCAACTCAGATGAACCAATGGAGAAAAATCTCTCATTCTGATCGATAATATCGATGTTTGTTCGTATCTTCTTCGTCTCAAGACAATGGATTGCTGTATTTACGCCTCGATCCCTCACGGCCACCCGTCTCCAGATAACAGTCTCGACAACGCGAAAGCATCCTCAACTGTGACTGTTCCATGGGTTGCTACAAAAAATAGTGTTCGTTTAATTCAAAAAAACATGTGAGAAATTAATTTTATACTCAAATTACTATCAAAATACTATCATATGACACATCATTATAATATTCTTTTCATGATCTATCCATTCGTGGTGAGAAAAATATGTAGATATGTTTAAAAGTGTAAATAAAATTTGGGAGCGGGAACCACAATTTAAAAAAAAAACAAAAACATTTTTTAGTGAAAAAGTGAAAGAGAAAGACGGTGTTTCCAGGTGCGAGCAAGGCAGAGAGAGGTTGGGCAAGACGAAGAGGGGATACAATAGAATACATACAAGTAGGCTCTGCGGCAGGGCAGGAATGGATGGAATACCTCTTCCGGTTTATTAAATTATTGTGATAATACCCAAGCAACGCAATGTACTTCAGTTAGTCGTATACAAAATACAAAAAATCGTAGCCTTACTTTATTATACATTTTGTATCCATATTAAACCTCTTTGCCATTTTTATATCGATATTTAAGTAACTTTTCCCGTTTTCGTAAGCAGAGGCCGAATTCCGTCACAAGCATGGGGGAGTTCAGCACTACACACTTCTGGATAAAAGATGGAAGGTGTGTTTTCCAGTATTTTGCATTGTTCTAAAAATGTGGCGTATCTCAAGATAATACATAATCGGGTGAGATTAAGTTATCTTGTACAAGATGGGAGAGAGAGTTCACAAAATTCCAGAAGCATTACATATCCGCTGAAGGCCCGATTAGGCTCGATTACCGCACGTGCCACATCGGTCCAACTGGTCATCACGTGCGTTGCTAATCACTGGTTGCTAGTTGCTACGCGTCCTCGCCGAAACGCTCCTGCCCATCCCGCAACTGTCCGCTATGGGAGGAAATTATTCCTTTATAAGAGATTCCACCGATTCCCTGTGACATTTGTCCCATAGAGAACGGCTATCTTTGCATATGAGCGCTGCTCGGCGGCATTGAGACAACTGATTTCACACTGCTCTCTGAGCTAATGGAGACACAGCTATCGGATGATGTGAACACAATTCTTTCAAGTTTCATATGAAATTGTGCGATTCGATAACATTTCTTTTAGAAAAAAACCGTTGCCATGACTTCTGCCCTAACTCTCCTACGTAGATGTCTCAGAATAAAAGTTACAAACGTCTACAAAATTACCAATTGCTTTGCAAATACTAAATAATTTAAGTTTTTGCCAAATTTCATTAAATGAACATTATATGAACCCTTTGCAATCCAAACAACAATTTTTAATTCCTGTGTATGCTTTGGAAAACATCTTCACCTTTTCTTTTAACGTAACGTAATAGAGAAACCAATTAGATAACATAGCGTATTACAAAACAAAGTGTTAAAGGATGTTATTTACTTTGTACACGCTTCATCTTAAAAACTTGTGGAAATGGTATGTGTTTGAAACGTACTATTAAAAAAAACATGTGAATGTGTCGACTTTCTGGTCGCTTTTTCGATTTTCTCTTCTCCAGTTGTCCTGGAGAGGCGGAATGTACTTCGTTTAAGGGACTAACATTGTATTTACAGCAGCCGATTAGGCTTTTGCTGACGCGGAGGGCTTTATCTTCAAACAAATAACTTAAAACTACCATAAGTAATGCATATCCGCTTTGGCAATGTGCTGTTATTATGTGTTCTTGCATAATTTTTTTATGTCTTCTTCTTCTTTTTATCATTCACACTTATATTGTATTTAGCATTAGCCCTTAATCCGCAGAAGCCGAGGAAGCTGAAGTTCCGTGTGCGCGCGCGCGCGCAGCTGTGCAGCGGCGCGCTGCTGCGGCGTTCCCGGCGCGGCAAGCGTTGGCGGAGGTGCAGCGCTGCTGGAGGAGGCGGGCGGCGCCGAGGTGTGGCCGACGCCTACCTGGCGGACGCGCTGCTGGGAGGCGGCCCGAGCGAGGCGTGATGCGCGCCCTGTGGCCGCCCGCGCGCCGACCTCCTCCCCACGGCGGCCGCGCCGCCCGCGCCGCTGCTCGCCGCCCCAGCAGGCAACGACGACGGCGGACCTCACCGCTGCATGGCCACGCTGCTCGTCTGCGGCGGCCGACCCCGACGCGCCTCCTCGCGGCGGCGCGCGTGCCGCCGCTGCACGCCGCCTGCGCGCACGGCCACGCGGCCGCCGCGCGCCTGCTGCTGCGGCACGGCGCCGACGCCAACAAGCAGGTACCCCACCTGTCACGGCTTCTTTAAAACGGTTGCACCGGCACCACACCCTAGACAGCTATTCTTTCAAGGCACTATTTTCAAATTCACTTCAGCAGTACGTACAGTATGTGATCCAAAGTATCCGGGCAGACTGAAAATGACTTAGCAGTTCGTAGCGCCCTCCATCGGTTATGCTGGAATTCAATAGCGTGTTTGGCCCACCCTGAGTCTTGATGACAGCTTCCACTCTCGCAGGCATACTTTCAATCAGGTGCTGGAAGGTTTCTTGGGGAATGGCAGCCCCTTCTTCACGGACTTCTGCACTGAGGAAAGGTATCGATGGAGGCCTTGAACGAAGTCGGCATTCCAAAACATTCTAACGGTGTTCAATAGGATTCAAGTCAGCACTGTGTCAGTCCATTAAAGGGATGTTAATGTCGTGTAACCACTCCGCCACAGGCCGTGCAGTATGAACAGGTGCTCGATCGTGTTGAAAGATGCTATCGCAATTCCCGAATTTCTCTTCAACAGTGAAACGCAAGAAGGTGTTTAAAACATCAACGTAAGCCTGTGCCGAGGTAGTGCCTCACAAAACGAGTGCAAGCCCCCTCCATGAAAAACACGACCACACCATAACACTATTTTGGAGGTGTACGGATGCTGTTGATCACATAGTGTATGTGGAACATTTTTTCCAAATACCAATTTACTTCGAGAAAATCTTTTTTTTGTTTGTTTCTTTTTTGGTTTAGGCCGCTCATTGCAGATTTAAAAACTCTCCTATTGGCATTGATAAACAGAAAATATCCAACTGCATAGATTTGTCAGATCAGGTATGATCTAGAGGAGCCGCTGAGGCGAGACTAAAACAACTTGTTTTTTGAAATGTAAGCTAACTTAATGTGCTATTAGTCTTTAGAAGTTGCATGGGTTAAATAAACTAACTTTGCACTTTTATAAGGACAAAATACAGAACGTAAATTGGACCATGGAATTTCTCAATTCATTCATACAAATATGTTGTAAATTCGTATCTGGATTTCTTGAAATTTATGAAAGTATTTCGCATTAGTCTCGAGTACTTTTAGGATTAAAATTGATTATTTTTCGTCACGATCTCCGACTTCAGCATAGCTTCGAAAAAGAAAACTCAGAGTAAAGAGCAATATTAGTAAATTAATATTTCATAGCACTTTGAGAGAGAGAAACATCCATACGTTTGAATTAAATTTGGTCTGCTTATCACAAGAATTACGAAAGTAAGTCGAGAAGTATCTGCACGCAATGTTTATAATTGATTACAACAAAAACAAAATTTACAATGAGACCATTTTGACAAAGGTACCATGCTTTTCAATGCTCGCGGTCCATCTTTGGGTGGCACTTTCTAACTTTCCCATGCCCTCAAAACACAGCTTTGTTTGATTTTCGACCTCCGAGAGCACCTTTAAGTGGATCAAACTGATGGTAAATAGACGTGACAACACCGTGACAATCTTGTATTCTGTTTCTTCGATATACCGTTTTCAAGATCTTAGGGGGCAGTATGTGGATGAGGGTTGTTGTGAATGAGAAGAATGTCTATTGATAATTCATCTCGGCTTTCCCATATGCAGAACCTGACTAGCGTGCAAGGCGAGGTTTGCCACTTCGTCAACAGTCACTCATTTGTTATTCATAATCAGGTCACGGACTTGCTCAGTATTGTATCAGTAGTGGACGAGACTGGACATCTTGTTCTTTTCTCTTCCTGTATGTTTGTTTGACTGCTTTTGAATGGTTTACTCCAATGGCGAACTCTTCGCCAGGGAAAAACATTGCATGTACAGTGTGCTGAAGGCCTCCAAAAAAGAAAGAATGAAAGAATGATTTCAGCTTTTCGTTAACATTCAGATCACGGATTAAGAAAACGTGTTCTTTTTTGTGGAAACGAAAGTAGCGTAGTCACGTTTCGATTGCAACAACTTATGCGATCAGGAGGTGATAACGCCTTAACTTACCATAAGGAAAGTGTATGATGTCATCTTAAAGCTGGGAAGTGTGCATTGCTGTACAGTCAACCTATAGAAAATAAAACGAGTGCAGATACTGACTTGAGCTTCGCGCGCACTGCATCGATACGGCACGGACGGGAAGGACCGGACGGACGGCAGTTTTTGTGTGGGTCTAGCGCTGTGCGATGTCTTCATAATTTAAGTAAAGTAGCAACTGCATTGGGTTCGTTTTGAAAATCAGAATAAGGAAATTACGCTAGGAGACGAAGAAAGTCGAATATATTTTCTAAACAGAACGATAATGACAAAAGGTGAATTTCACATATTATATCCCGACGGAATAGAAGATGAAAAATTAAATTATTTCAGTTCTTTACGATGTCTCATGATAAATTTGAAGCTAAATTGGTTATTTAGAAAAATATAAGATATAAATAAATATGTTGGTAACACAATTAAATTGAACCAAGGGACGTCGCATTACTTTATTTCGAAACTTACTAAAATAACAGGCACTATAATTTCCGCAAGGCATACAGTACAAAAAAATTACAATGATTAATAATAAGTATTATATTAACTAATATAATAATATTTAATAATATAATAATATATAACTATTAACTAATGAATCAATCCTAAACAAAGGCCGTTCTGATGACGTCATCGGCTAGTCGGAATGTGCAGAAGATATTTCCATCGGGCATTTCGCAAACGCGAAAGGTGTGGATCGTCACCTCCGTACCGGCGTAGTGCGCGCACCCTCACGGAAATCAGTGTAAACAACTTATAAAAAATCCCGTCTGTGCCGTATCGATCCAGTGCACGCTAAGCTTTACGCTCGTACATTGCGTTACAACACTTGTGAAGTAAACTATGCTTTTTTACAGGTGGATGATGATCTGTTGCCCCTGCATTTCGCTGCAGTGAGCAACAACCCGGAGTGTGTGGCGTTGCTGCTAGACAACGGAGGAGACGTCAATGCGCACGACGAGTGGGGCCGCACCCCCCTCCACTGGGCGGCCGACAAGGGCGCCGCAGCGTGCGTCAAAGCGCTGATCGAGCGAGGCGCCCACCTCAACCTCCGGGGCCCGCGCCAGATGACTCCGCTGTTACAGGCAGCCAAAGCCGCCCCTGAAATGACCTTGCCCGCCGCGTGTTCAAATGTTAGGCCGAAACCACCGGCAGACTATTTGGAATGCGTTAAGGAACTCATCCGATTTGGAGCTGACACAAAGGCAATCGATGAACATGGTCAGAACGCTTTGTTCTATTGTATTAGGTGGGGAAATAAGCTTATCTTCGATTACCTAATAGACGGAAAAATAGACCTTTCACAGAAGAATAATGAGGGAGAGTCTCCTTTACACTGTGCGGCATGCGACGGGAATATTGAATTCATTCGCGATCTCATAGCTGCAGGGATAGGTACAAACTGCAGGCGAAACGACGGGAAGACTCCGTTGCATAGAGCCGTGAAATCGTGGAACACTGACAGCACTAAGGAGTTGCTGGACGCGGGAGCGGACGTAAATGCAAAGGACAACGACGGATGGACGGCTCTCCACATCAGCGCCAACTTGGGTCAGACGGAGATAATGTCTCTGTTGTTCGACGCCGGCTGCGACATCACCATGACGACCAACGCCGGCCTGACACCGCTGCATCTCTCCGCAGCCAATGGCAGGGTCGAGTGCTTATTGCAGCTGTTGGAGCAGGGCGCGGCCATCGACGCGGCGGCGGCCGACGGCAAGACGCCCGTGCACTACGCGCGCAGACGTGGAGCTCGAGCTGCCTGGAGGAGCTGCTGAACCCGCGGTGCCGACATCTTCCCCGGGACCACCAGGGGCTGGACGCGCGCTGCACAGCGCGGCCCACCGCGGGCGTCGTGGAGCCCATCAAGTTCCTCTCTGCTGCAGGGCTTCGACGTGGCGCGCGCACGGCGGCGGGCAAGACGGCGCTGCACCTGTGCGCCCGCGCGCCGGTAACGACCACTGCATACGCGATCTGCTGCGCATTGCGCGTGCCGCGTGAACGCGCGAGACGACCAGGGCCGCACGGCGCTGCACGAGGCGGCGCGCGGCACCAACGAGGAAGTGACGATCTTGCTGCTGGAGAGCGGCGCCGACCGGCTCGTGCGCGACGTAGAGGGCCTCGCGCCGGCCGACGTGGCCGTCGACATGTCCATGCAGCGCCTCATCCGCCGCTGGGCCATCGCCGCCTGAGCGCCCCGAAAGAAATGCTGCCCGCTTCGTGGGCGGTTTCGTAGGAAATACGTTCCGCACGGTAGCGCCTACCGTTGCAAACCTATTGCAACCGCGCTTATTGCAAAGAATGGGTTCCTCAATTGAGGGCTAAGCAATGCAATGTGTGATCCAGTCAGGGTGCCTAGTTTTTTGTACCACTATATTTTAGATACTAATTTAATGGGTTTTTGTAGTGAATGGGAAATTAAATGGCTGTAATTATTACAGTGATATCTGTTAACTCCAAAAGCTGTTATAAACGAATCAATTGATTTTCTATAAGCCTTTGTTAGCCTTAATAAGTATAAAAATTAGTCTATAGTGGAATATAGATTAACCAAAGGTGTATAAAGCCCAAGAGATCTAATGTGGAAATATCAAATAAAAGAAAAGGTTTTTATTGCAGCCATAAATATCTTAAAATTAGCCCTGAGAATGATGCATAATTAACATGACAAGTCGTGACAATTTGGTTCCTCGTAAAAAATTGTGATAAAAGGATCTTTAAAAATTATGTAGTTTCTCACAAATGGGTGCTTTATAATGTTCTTGAGGTCCTCCAGGAGAGAGAAAAAATGATTAATAAGTTCCTTGTGGCGTGTGATGTGTATTATAGTCTTATGTATTGTAAAGATAATGTTTTTCCTGTTACTCATCTTTGGAAGAAAAGTCATGGACAATTATCACCATTCCTTGTTGCCTTTTAATGGAACTGTTACTGTGCATTCCTTTGAAGGCTTGCATATGCAATTTCACCAAAGATTTTTTGTATGTTTTGTACTATTGTACTTTATTGTCAATAGTAATTGTATTAATACATTGTTTGTATGAAATATATGCATTATTTCTTAATTTCTTCTTAATTACATCTTATATCATGAATTTTTGGAACTGACATACTACATACAATTTTTTATTATAGTAGGTTGGTATTTAATAGATATAGAAAAACAATACCTTATCTAATTTATAAAATAGTTACATTTCAAATGCACACACGCATGCTATTCGATCCTTTAAACAGGATAGTTTAATTCGACTAATTGCACTTATATGTTCTAATTGCGTTCCCTGACCAAATGTTATGGTGAAATTCTTTCCTTTATTTATGAACCAACTTTTTAAATACTATTTAGTTTAGTATTATGTTCAGTTCTTTCCAGAAGCGCTCCTCCAGTTACATTACTAGGGTTGGTATGTGCATTATAGTAATCATAAACTTAATAAATTTTTCGAAAATCTGAGAAATTTAGTCCGTTTTAAGAATTTAACTTTTAAATATTTTTGCCTGGCTGAATAAAATTGCAACAAATACAAAATTTGATTACTAATTCAATTGTTTTTACGTTTGAATTTGAGGAATTTTCTTAAAACATATAAAAACCATTTTTCTTAAATATTACGATCTAAGTAAAAAGAAATCACTGATGCGCTGTTTTTATTAACTATGTTCCTTTATAAAACCTGTAAATTTCTGTTTCAATGCAACATGAAATCATGGTGCTTACTTCGTAGGGCCACTGCACGCGCGCTTGTGTTAACGTTATACCTGGGTTTTTATTTACGCGTGACGGCTTGTCTTCACGATGGAATATATCTCGACATTTCGCGTCTTTCTTGGTCGTGCAGCTAGATGTCACATGATCGCCAGCTCTGCTCGATACGATCGCGATCCTAGGATATCTAGCAGCGCAAAATGCAATGAGGTATACCATCGTGAAGACTCGCGCGTAGGAACAAAATCCCAAGTAATCTCAACGCGCGTCGTAGAATCGGCCC
>BOPP01000089.1:2838344-2854534 GCA_017312745.1 Gryllus bimaculatus
ATATGCTTGAGACCTCCAAAAATACAATGCTATGTTCAGTAACTTTTTCAGAAGCTCCTAAATATGCTCTTTGTAATGAAATAAGTTCGAAAGAATTTCTTGAAGGTACTTTTACGATAAAAGAAGTCTGAAAATACCCTGTTTTCGGTCTTTTCGCCAAAATCATAAACTAGGAAGTGACAGGATGTTGTTTGAGACATGACAGGAAATGAGGAGTGTACATGAAGTATTCAAAATAACGGAGATGACCAGATGCGAAGGAAACATCACAATACAGTGACGAAGCATAATAGCGATTTTAATCAAGATACTCCCAAAAATTATTCTCCAGTTTCCAAAATAGCCTCACTGAATGTACCCTGCAAAGACTGCAGAGTTTTGGGAAGGAAATAGGAGACAAATGGGATTCACTGTTCATCAGAACAAATACACTTCTTTCTTTTTATTTTATTTATTTATTCCAAGATCAGCATCAAAGTGCTTTACAAGTTATATTACACTCAACAATCAATGAAAATATTACAATAAAAATAATTTTACTTTTTCGCATTACCACATACTTACCGTTGGTTGGTTGATTTGTTGTTACTGATTTCGGGCGCGTAAACTACTGAGGTAATTACTCCCGTAAGGTTAGTGCGTGGTTTCTCCTCGGGAGGTGGCGCTGATCTTCCTCCGCTGGATGGCGCGATCTGGCGCCGTCCTACAGTCGGCTACCGTGGTTTCCCCAACCAGGTATCTCCCACCAGAAGGGCACCCCCTTACCGGAACAAGCTCTAAGTTCCTGATCAGTCTCTAGGCATGTGTGGTAGTGTAGTACATATTCGTGTGTGTGCAAGGGGTGAGGAAAGAATAAGGAAGAGGAAGTTAAGATCGTGCGCGGTCCGTTACTCATTTGTTAGCGTACTGCTTCGGCATTCGCCTGGTGTTGATCGGAGAAACTACGGAAAACTACCGTTGAGAGCAGCCGGTCTCTAGAATTCTCCTCCAGACAGTGATTGAATTCGACCTAGCTGAGAAGCTAATGTCAAAAATCTTGGGATTCGAACCTAGGACTTCCCAGTCAGAGGCACTGCAGTGACACCAGTTGATGAACTGAGCCACCTCTCCCAGTACATACTTGCGTAGTAAACAGAAAGTGTAATACTTCGGCAAAAGTCAGCATTTCGTCGATAGGAAAATTCGTATTATGGTGTTCTATTATCCAAAAAGTAGATGAATCTTGATTCTAAACGTTGTACATTATTTCCCTTAACACGATATGCAGTCAGAAATCCACGATTTTGGTTCTTGACACCGAAACATTGGCTCATGGCAAAAGGTCTGCCTATGTGTCTGTGATCAACGCTAAGGCGTAAACCGTTCGAACTTTCTCCAAACTTGATGTTCCTCAATCAATAGCCAAACGCAAGGATCAGGGAGGTTGAAATAAATTGTTTTGACGTTGGGGGTAGTTTATATGAAACTTCAACATTTTCAACTTCTTTCAAAAATGATTCCAGATTAGCTTTTATTCCTTGAGTAATGTAAAAAATTCTTTGAATTGGCCTCATTTTCATTGAAATATTTACATTTTCGAAAATTGTAGAACTTCAATTTTTTCGGCATCTTCCTATATACACTACAGTATTAATGATATATATTTTTCTGAATGACATATGTTGTTCAAAATTAAGTCTTAAAATAAGAATTTTTTACAATTTTTCGAAATATGAGTTGCTTTCGCGGAATTTTGCGTGAATTATATTAATTTATGCAATTATTTTCTCAAAAATGGTTCCAATGTTTTTATTGGTTTTTTCCACGGATAGAGTATTAAAACGGCCCAGTTCTCATTTTCGATAAACTCCCTGTATTTTCAAAAATTGCAAAAATTTAATGCTGCAAAAGTTCAAAATTGATGATAGAGATTTTTTTCTTTCGTGAATTTTGTTGTAAAACCTACATATTTAATGAGTGTCAAGAGCAAATTTTTGAAGAAAGATAGTTGTCGCGTAATTTTTCAGGATAATGCTATTTAATTTTTTCTCAAAAATAATTCCATTTTTTTTCTTTATTTCCCCCCCCCCCACGAATAGAGCAAATGACTCTTAAAAATGGGGTAGTTCACATTTTCGACGAAGTCACTTAATTTTCGAAAATTGCAATGGAAATATTAATACTGCAAAACTACAAACCTGATGTTTTTCCATAGTGACATTGAGTTTTACTTTCTCGCCCTTACGAACGTACTTAGAAGAGAAATTTGTATAATCGTGCTCCGGAAAACGGCGAATTTTCGGCAGAAGAAGTCCAATTGCCGGGCCGTGGTAACAAAAAAGTGGATAAATTATCTTATTAATTAAACAAAAAATCCTTCAACACGTGGTGTAGCCAGCATCCATGTTTTATGGGTTTTATGGGCATGTATTATTGATACTTAAAAATAGATTGACGGCAAAACATCTGTCTGTCCGTCTGTCAGTCAATCTGTCATTCTGTCCGTCTACCTGTCTGTGGTCAAAGCTGTTACCTAAACCGTTCAGCCTATTTTCTTCAAAATTGATATTTCCCTATCGATCTGAGTGAGCTCGAGAGTCTGGGACTTTCAAACGGACATTTTGATTTTTAAAGACCCTTTACATGAAGTCGGAAAAACATTTTCAAACTTTGTACTTTACATGTACGTACTATAAGAATATACATTGTACAATGGAAGTTATGCCACGGAAAATCAATTTCGAGATTTCACCAGAAATACATGTTTTGTGGTCTCCTGATATAAAAAAAGTGTTGATTTTTTAAACGTCCGTCTGTCCATCCGCCCATCTATGAATAACACTACCACCAATTGATTCCCTGATCAATCTGAACGAACTCGATGCTTTGGGTGTTCCAAACGATATTTTGAGGGTACTTTACTTGACATCTCAAAAATATATTCAATTTTTGTTTTCATAAATGGCTCCAAATAGTTTGATTAAACATTGTCCTCGGATAGCACAAAGGACACTTCAAAAATCACGCAGGTCACATGAGAATTTAAATTCCTGATTTTCCAGGAGTTGCAAAAGTGCATTTTTTTCGTGGCGTTTTGCTGCAACTACAATATTGAAGATAGAGATTGTTTGATTGTTTCTTTATAAAGTATATTCTTTAAAGACAGATCTATAAATAAGGTCGTGTTCAATTTTTCCAAAATATGAGTAGTTTTAAAATTTGTTTAAACAACTTTTCTCGAAAATCGCTCCGACTTTTTTTTCAAGGATAGAAGTAGGGACTTTCAAAAGAATGACGTAGGTCACACAGGCAAAGAAAAGTCCAATCTTATTTTTATTTATTTAAATGCTGTCCGATTATTCTTATTCTTATTTTCATTTTTACAACTTGTGAACGTTTGAAAATTATTTACATTTTCAAATATATTGGAAAACTATTTTCCACTTTACCTGGAGATGCAAACAAATATTTTTTCCTAAACGTTTTAATAGATATTTTAATCGTGTAAGATGAAAACAGGTTGTGAAAATATTAAAAGCATTCATTGTCAATAATTTAAAAAAGTATAAGAAGAATTCGATTATCATAAAAACCTGTGGACATTCAAAAATGGGAAATTCGAATCTCCCACGATTGTTTTGCCAATATTGCGTATTCGTTACAGAGAAAAGGAGAAAATGTGGTGTTATCCGTTTATGAAATTATACCAGTTATATTTTAATTGTGATCGTTCCGAGGTTCATATCAGGCCGCAATAAAGAAATGGCCAAGTCCCGTTATGGCAGTTTAAGAAGTTTATCCTATGAATTTCGTTGTTAAGTCGGAGATTAGCAATTCTCCTTTAGTAGTTGCTCTTTAAAACAAAGCAAGATTGTGGAAATCAGTCCTACTTAACCTGTATGATGTCAAACGAATATTGTACTTGATAAGTTAGTTCCAGGCAGTTACTTGTCCAAGGGACCTTGTACTGTTACGATATGTATTACTAATTTCCAACGCGCGAAAAAGTTGAAGAAAACTTTTTAGCTTCCAGTCGTGTGAGAGGTGTAGCGGGTATGTTATATACTCAGGAACTCTGAAAATATACAAAAACAATGAAATAATTGCGATTTTGACTGGAAAATGCAAGTATTGTGTTATTCCGTCTGTACTGATACTACGCACACTGATTTTTAATAAAAAAGAGGCCGCCCGCCATGAAATATTTAACTCTGTGGTGTTTAGTTATAGTACAGCATTTTTTTATGTTATTGGTTTGGAAATAACTGGTATACTGTATATATTTTATTCCATATTAATGCAGGATTCATGAAGACTTTTTGTAAAAATATTTAATTTGCTGTCGTGTTATTTGAGAGTATTTTATTTATTTGTCTTGAGCAGCATACGTAATACTTCGTGAAAAGTTACTTTGTGTACTACTGCAGCATTTCGTTGCTGAAGGCCACTAATTCTTATTTAATCACATTTGTTTATTTTGTAGATGGGTAGGAAATGACAACTATTTCTGTCTGTCATTGTAATTATAGGTTCGCACCTCAGGCGCTACGTTTCATAAAAGATTTATAAGTGATGACTGACGCGTCATTTGGCACAGAAATTGCAGTGCATTATATTAGACATTTACGTTGTATTATAGTATTACGTAACCGTTACTAATACAGGAAAGTAGAACCATTAACAATAATAATCTTCAAAATTCAGTTCTGTTATTAAAACCTCTGAAGTTTCGAAAATTGCAGACGTTCAATTTTCTTTTTAATCCGACAGGGACGTTCGTATGACAATTCAGTCGTTTGGAATAGGGAATAAGTGTAGTATTAAAGTACGAGTTTTTCCGGTATAGGCTTAACATTTTTGTGGACACAAAACACTTCGCGGGTTCGATTAGTATTTTAACATAAAATAACCGTAACATGTGAGAAAGTACCTAAGTTCTAAAGTAACAACACTAGTTTCATCGATTTCTGTGCATGAAGTTTCACCGAAACGTTTCATTTTGCTTTAATAATTCGCGTTTTGTTTGTTTTAACAGAACAATTCAATGTGCGTGTTCACACACAAAAAATTACTTGACTGATGAATGCATACGCCGTGAATTTCACGCACGGAAAAATAGATACTTCTGTGTGATAGACCACTGGGATTTTGTGAAGTTTGAAAGAATTCTTTCTTATCATTGAACTCTGGACACATTAGTGAAATAGTTACTTGCTCGAGCCAGAAAGATAACAATTACCACCTCCGTACTTTGCAGGCAAAAGCAGAGACGCATGTGAAAACGTTTGTGAAGAAAAGCCCCCCAAAAATGCATGTGGCGTAAAACCACCCTGTGAGAAGAAACCAAAAAAAGAGAAATGCAAAACTGATGTTCAAGAACACAAACTGGAAAAGGCATACCCATGTCCACCTCCATGCCCATGTCCACCTCCATGCCCATGCCCACCGCCATGTGAGTAATATCTACCGTATTTATGTGCTCCCAATCAATGTTGGCTAATCTATATAACTCCAGACATTTTTGCCCATTTTTTGAATCGCACTATTTTGTACATTTCGTGAGAACAATTGTCTGAACAGAGTGATCAAGAAATGGTCTTAAATTGAAGATGATGGTGCACAAGAGTGTAGCATATACATCAATAAAATATTTTAGCACTAAATGTTAATAATGTATTATAAAAATACAATTGTTGGAAGCATCCCGTCTTGTCTGTCTTGTGCGGCGCTCTTCGGCGAGCAGTGAATCCCGGACGAGAGGCGTGACAGGTGTCAACGGTACTGGGTCAGGGTTGGTACAGTGCCTCACGCATGTGCGCGGGAGGCGGGGTAGGTTCTTTGGAGGCCGGGGCCGCGGGTGGCGAAGTGACGCGCGGGCTGGGTATCGGGCTGGAAATGATTCGCGGGTCCTGTTGCCGAACTAACGAGGCCGGTTATCACAGAATCCAGAAATTAATTTGGGGTGGGGTAGGGGGACCAATTTCAGTTCGGACACCCCCTAATATCTTCCAATTAAGTATCAAGTGTAAAGAGACCGGGAGAGATGGCTCATCAATTGATGTCACAGTAGTCCCTCTGACCGGGAGGACCTACGTTCGGTTCCCGATGGTGGCAGGATTTTTGACACTAGCTTGTCAGCCAGGTCGAATTTAATCGCAGTCTGTAGGAAAATTCTAGCGGTCGGCTGCTGTGATTGGTAGTTTTCCGTAGGTTCTCCGATCAACTCGAGGAGAATGTCGGAGCAGTACCCTAACAAACGGGCTACGGACCGCACCCTTCCCCTCCCTTGTCCTATCCTCACAACTTGCACTACACTATCACATATGCCAGGAGATCGGTCGGGAGCTTAAAGCTTGTCCTGGCTGGGGCGGTGCCTCGCTGGTGGGATATACCTGGTGAAAGGGAAAACCCTGCTAACTACCGGTAGGTCGCAGACGGACCCTACACTTATCGAACTAAATACCCTAGTAGTTGACGCGAATTTTATTTTTTTTCAATTGTAATCTTGAAATAAAAAAATGTACGAGTATATTAATAATGAGAATCCTGTTTTCGATCTGATTATATATGTCTGAGGTATTGTTTTTCAATAAATTGGGTAAATTACAAAGCATTGTTGGCAGCTTGAGCAGGCATTTCTCACCAGCTTGTTCTAGAATAAACTAAATATTCGTTTGCAATTTCATTATTTTCCCCACCCTGCGTCTTACGCGCGGTGGATCTTGCCCGTTTCGTTGCAAAATTCATTCACCTGAAGCCGCCATGCGAGTTAAACGTGTGTGTTGTCTCGAACTCTGAGAGGAAGCATATGGCATGTTTTCCCACGTACATTATTTTTTGTATTGCCGCGTGAGGGTCTGTCTTCACGTGGAAATATCTCACTGCATTTCGCGCCGTTCTCGGTCGCGCCTCTAGATATCGCAGGATCGCGACCGTATCGAGCAGTGCTGGCGATTGTGCGACATCTAGCGGTACGACCGAGAAAGACGCGAAATGCCGTGAGATATTTCCACGTGAAGACAGGCCCTCGTCTGCCAAGAAATAAAAACCAAACTATAAAAATCTTTTAATGTCTCACAGCGAGCCTTACTTTGAATGGGTGGGAATAACGTGTTAACGTGTCCACCGTCAGTTTAATTTCAACTCTGAAGGAAGCATACGGCATGCTTCTTACGTAACTCGTGTCAATGTCTCACGGCGAGCATTACATGTCCTAATTGAAGTATATTTTGAATGTAACTGAATCACTTAAACAGTACATTGTGTATTTGTGCTAGTGACTTACGTGTTTAAGAATAAACGTGTTCCCATCTGATTACAACCGGAAGCAGCCCTGGAAAACCCGCACTCGATAAGCGCTGCCCCTGAGCTATCTTAGGGCTTCATATTGCTTTAAATATACATCCCACTCAACATCTTAAAAGTGCACAGCGGTCTGAAAGTACGTGCTATTGCAGCACCACTAGTTATATTTTGTGTTCTCTTTTTTTCTGGGGAACTTATTATCAACGCTGAATCTAAGCATCCGAGTGGTTGAAACTTCAATGTAATGCCAACAATTCTCAAAAGCATACTCGCCTTTTAATCTTTCACCAGCACCCATAAAACCTTTTTTTTCTCAAAAACCACATGTTTCAATGAACTTTCTGTAGGAAGCAATGTATTTTGGGAACATTTCAATGAAAAAATACTATGGTTTTTTAGGTATTGTGTTTGGTCAAATAACACCAATAACTATAACATAATACTTCCTATAACATAATATTTCCTTAAAGTGGAAATAATTTAACTGATAGAATATTTCACTACTACAGTACACTTTGAAAAGCCAATGATAATGATATAAACAAGTTAACTGAAATATTTCATTAAAACGGTTTGCTGTATATTTATTTGCTATATTTTTGGTATATTGGTTTGCTATATTTATTTACGGAGTTATATATTACTTTATGGAAATATTCCTATTGCATCTCTGTAAATTTTCACTTATTTTATATTTTAAGGCTAGATTTTTTTGTATGTTCACAAAAACTTGGATTGTAAATTAAAAATAACATATTACAAAAATCATGCCACACAAAAAATACTACGTAGAAATAGATAATAAATTACGAATCCAATATTGCTAACCATCACAACTGGTTATCGAGATGGAAAATAAGATGGGAATACATATTATTATTATTATTATTATTATTATTATTATTATTATACATTGTTTTTCTCGATATTCACTAAGTTTTTGACTGTGTTCAGGTTAATAACCAAGACACAGATCAATTCATGTTCTGTCGAAATTTAGGAATTTTCGTACAATCCTGCATGTGTTTAAGTTGATAGATTTTTGCATCATTTTGAAAGTATATTTTAGCATTATAATAAGTTCCAAAATTTTGATGGGTGTTATTGAGAATAACCCCTGTGCCAAATAACCAGAGGGGAAATATGAACTTTTTGGAGATGCCAAAAAGCCTTGACTTCTGCCGCTAGTTCTCTGTTATTTTCTGTGCGTGTGCTGTTTGTAGATCTGCTGTTTGTTGAACAGTGATATCAATCAGGAAGCTAATCTTTTGCCGTTTGTCTACAAAGGTAATGTGTGGTCTGTTATGACGAATGGTTTTATCTCTGACAGTTTCTCGGTCATAGTACAACTTATAGTTTGAATTTTCAAGTAAAGTATCGGGAACATATTTGTAATATGAACAGGTCATTTCTTGTTGTTTGGATTTCGCCGTCAGTTTGTGATGAATAATATTTACAACTTGATTGTGCCTATGGGTGAAATCTGTGTGGACCATTAATTTGCATCCTTATGTAATGTGCTGAATGCTCTCAATTTTTGAATAGCATTTTCTAAATTTGTCATCTACTGTTTCTTTGAGGATATGTTTTCTGTAGCTTTTAGTGTTGATCACTTGATCCTGTATGGCAACCATGAATCCTTGTGTTTTGCTAAATAGATCACCATATTTTAGCCAAGTGCTTTGAGGCTTTTGAGTCTACATGAGGTTGTTTGAGATCATTTGCCTGGCGTCCATGGAGTTCCTTTCTTGACCACATGTCTATTTTGCAGTTATTATCTGTAACCCGCGTAGAAATGTCCAGCCGTTCGTTGCTAAGGTTAAGAGGGGTTAATTTAGTATCTGCTTGAATTATTGCAGCGTGTAGTTCTGAGGTTGCCTGTTTCTCATAATAAAATGTCCTTAATGCATAGATTTGTTTGTAGCACA
The DNA here is from genome assembly GCA_017312745.1 of Gryllus bimaculatus. Taxonomy (NCBI): domain Eukaryota; kingdom Metazoa; phylum Arthropoda; class Insecta; order Orthoptera; family Gryllidae; genus Gryllus; species Gryllus bimaculatus. Next base: position 2,847,557 of record BOPP01000089.1, read on the forward strand.
AATTCTTTAGCCCTCTTCCTCTCTCATTGCGTGGAAGCGTTACTCGTTATATTGTGCTATTTGGATGGGGATGTCTGAATTTTTTCAAAGTTGTGCGAGATACTCTCTGGATGTCTTCGAGATCTGTGACGCTTCACGGCATGATTCCAAATGAGTACATATATACTGGTACTGAAAATGTGTTTATTGTTTTTATTATGTTCTTGCCTATTAGTAAGGTTTTCAGAAGTGCAGTGATTCTTGATTTGTACAGTTTTGTTTGATATTGTTTGATTGCCTTGTTGCCTGTGATTGCAGCCTAATCGAATCCTAAATTCTTGAATATTTCTTTATTGTCTATTGCTTGTATTGTCGTTTGATCACTGAGTGTGCTGTCTACTGTAACTTTTAAGTTCTGTTTACGTGCCTTACATTTGTCAGTGCCAAAACTCATATGGATATCTTCAGAAAATGTTCGAGTTATATCAAGAAGATATTGTAGATGTCTGAACTGTAAAGTTCGATGTCATCCATGTACATAAAATGTGATATGGTGTGGATAGTTTTCTCTTTTTTGAGAATTTGGAATCCACAGCGAGTTAAGCTGTGTTGACAGGAGTTTAGAGCTAGACATAAACACTATTGGCTTCAAGAGCCTCCTTCCAATCATTTCTTTTTGTAAACGTGTGGCTCTGTAGTAGACGCGCATAATATGATCATTCAAGTTACTCGTCCACTTCATAGGTTACTTCACTTTCCTTGCCTTGGTGGATGCGAGCAGCTGCTCTGGCAAAACACTGGTGGCTGCTGAAGCCACGGCATGTGGGTTGCTTCTTTGGGATTTGGGTCTAGCTTGTTCGGGTGACCCATTAGGCGCCCGCGTGTTCAGCGTCCTACCACCGGTGCCTCGCATGCTGTCACAGGCTGCAGATGTGCCCCGGCGCACCCCGGGCAGCGGCTCTTATTCCGGGGCCATGCGACTTCTTAAGCTTGTTTTACACGATCATTTTTTCATCATTTTTCGCTGGTACAGAAAAGATAGAGGCCAGACTGGATGTAATTTGTACGAAAAAATGACGCATGCTTAATTTTTCAGTCCAGATTTCATCCAATTTGACTACAGCGATCCTGGCGGCACTTTACGGGACTTTCTCTAGTTTGTTATGCGTGTGGAGCGATATGAACATTTTGTAGTTGCCTGAGAGCGTTATGATGTATTGAATTGTAATGTGAAGTGGTTATGTAAAGAGAAATAAATTATGCACTGTATTCTAATATTGTCGCATACGAGCTCAGTCCTAACCTAACCTAACTTCATTTGTTACCACAGATGCAATGTTCAAATGTTTGAACTCCAGCGCTACATGCGGCGTCCGGAGGAAGTATTTTCTTCATGATTACGTACAGACAGAAATGACATTGTAAAACACTCATCCAGTTTTGGCACCGAAACATACTGCGTAGAAACCAACGTCCTTTTTCCATCCACTTTCTGTACAAAAAAATGATGAAAAAGGGATGCAAAAATGACCGTGTAAAACAGGCTTTAGACATGTCTACATTTCGGTATGGGTGATTGCCATTGCCCCGAACACCTTTATAATCGGTGACAATTGCAACATCTTCCACGTGGCACAGTTGTTCTTGCTAACACATAGGGTTGGACTTCAGAAGACTTGCAGAAAGAGGGTGAGGGAAAGAGGGAGCATATCTTAGGGAGTTCGTATTTTACCTGAAGAAGTGAAACGATTTGAAAGGACAAATTATGACAGGGGCTGGAGGAATAATGAGAGACGGATAACTTTCACAGGTAGGGACAGCGGGCAGCTGCTCCGATTAGTCGCCTCTTACGACAGGGAGAGATGCCGTGATACTATTCTACTGAAAAACCCGATCACTGAGGTTTATTATTATTATTATTATTATTATTATTATTATTATTATCATTGTTATTATTGTTATGATTGCCCTAAATGTTTTCGTATTATTAATTTTGCGGATTCCTAATATTTTAATTTAGACAATAATGGAACGTCATAGATCTTTTCAAAAGATATTTTCTGCAAGAATGGAAAAATAGAGTTAAATTTTACATTTATAAAAATACATGTGTATATTTTTTTTTCTTTTTTAGGCCAATGTAAACATTCAGCTCCTGCAGTTCCTTGTGAGGAAGAACCAATAAAGCCATGCGGATCAACCAAACAGTCAATGGCAAATAATCTAGTCCAAAAGTTTTCTCAAACATTCGAGAAGGGTAGGAAAGCCTCCCAGGAATTAATTGCTAAGCACGGACCTCTGGCAAAGGAACTCGCCATGAAGCACGGATCTGACCTTATGAAAAGATTTCAAAATGCCTCTCTTGCAGGACTAGCAATGCTAAAGGAACGTGCACCTGTAATGAAAGAAACAATATTTAAAAAAGCAAGAGAATTCGAGGACACTGTACTCGAAAAGGCTTGCCAATATAGGGACGCGCGAAGACGGGTAAAGGATGAACAAGAACGCCGAGCGCGAGCGACGAGCCAAACAAGTGTGGGATCACGAAGCCAAAAAAAGAAAAAATGGGCAGAGAAAAGTGACGACGAAAAGTGAACATCCGCGAAAAAGATAACACTGATGAATACAGAGAATGTATATGATTTTCTGCATCACGTGCCTCTTATCACTGTTATGTACGTCATAATTCTTGTACTGAAATAATATAAAAACTTGTATTGCATTGTTTAAAATAAAATAAAGTAATCCCATTGTGTTTCGTTGTTTTCATTCACTTAATATTACTGTGCCAGAGGAAAAGCTTTGGTTGGCAATGAAAGAAAACTATATTCGTTCATAGGCAATATATAAATGCAGTAAAGGGATTTTATGAAGGATAGATATATACATACGTACATACATACATACATACATAGAAAGATAAGGTTGAGTTCCACATATAATAAAGCCTATAAATTCATAAAAGGGTTCAAACGGGCGAACAGGAAAACACCACCTTCGACACTACGTAAGCTAGACACTCGAAAATTGACAGCCTTTCTGAAAGAACAAAATCTGAAAGGCGAACTAAAATGGATGAGAAGTGAAGGTGATATTGAAAACAAATTAAAACCTAAATGAGAAAATAGTAGCTGCATTCAATGCCGAGAAGAAAGAAATCTCCAAAGAGAGTTCCTATGTACTGGTGGACGAGCGAAATAGCAAATTTAAGAAAATAGTGCATTTTTGCTAGAAGAAAAGCAACTAGATCAAAACGCGCCCCGATACGCTAAGCGCTTTCTAGAAGTGCAAGAACAGAGCTCGGAGTAGCAATACAAAAACAAGAATACTGGAGAAGCCTAATCATAGAAATAGAAAATGATTCATGGGATATACCTTACAAAATCGCAGTAAAGAAATTAAGTCAGACTGAATATTCCTGGACTGGATGATCCGGAATGAGTTAATAAAATCATCGAGGATCGCTTTCCACAACAAGACCACAAGACAAGGGATCGACCCATGTTAAGCGCCAAAAAACCAAATGTTCAGTAATTTGGAATTGGAGTACGTGGGGAAGCAAAAAAAATAGAAAAGCCCCAGATACTGACGGCATACCATATAAAGTTCTAAAGAAAGGGATTGAGGCACACCCGAAAATCCTTTCAGATGTCTTTAACGCATGCCTGAAGAAAGATTCCTAAACAGTGGAAACGACAAAAAATAAGTTTCTACGAAAAGGGGACAAACCGCTGAATTACGCATCATTTTACAGGCCCATCTGCATTCTAGATACAATGGGCAAACTTCTCGAAGACCTTCTTCACCAAAGACTTCATAAATATTTCGAAAATATAAACAGGTGTCTCAGAGAGACAGAATGGATTCTGGAAAAGTCGCTCGACGATCGACGCCATCATGACCGTTGTGAAACTAGTGGAAAAGGAAAAGTTACTGTGCGGGGCAAAAAAAGCTTCTGTGCTCTTGTCGCAATAGTCATCAGAAGCGCCTTCAATTCGGTAGATGGCAACATATTCTGAAAGCAATCAAAAGGAAACACACTCCAGATTACCTTCCGAAGATGATGGACAGTTACGTAAATGAAACAATAATTATATATTACTGGAAAGAAAAAATGTTCGAGAAGGAAATGAGGCATCGTGGAATCTGCCTAATAGACAATGCCGATTTCGAAAAGGTAGATCGACTGTCGATGCCATCAAAATAGTCATTAAAAAGTCCAGAGAGGTCAAAGAGGGAGCAAAAAACAGTTATGTGTCCTCGTAACTCTGGATATCACGAACGCCTATAACTCGCCCAAATGGGAGGAAATTATCAAGGCTCTGACAGAGAATAACACTCCGTACCTCACCAGTATGATAAGTTACCTAAGCGGCCGAAAAGCATTTAATGGAGGCGAAGGAGAACCTATGGAAGTCGAAATTTCCAGCGGTGTCTAATAAGTTCCAAACGGCCCTTTTTGTCGTTCGGGTTTAACAAACGGTCCGGTTTTCGTACGGGTATGTCGTGGTAGTAGGGGAAAACTTGTGCTATGGCTCAACACCAAGAACAAACTTTTCAAATTAACTAAAGTAAAATAGCTTGAAATAAATGAACAACAAAAATCAAAACGCGCTAGCCTCCTACACTACGTGAATTAATTTAAAAAAGCAACCAAGTTTAAAATTATGGAAAAATAGCGCAAGATACTCGACAATTGTCTACGATCACAATCCAGACACACTATTTAAATGTTGGCGGTATCTGGAAGTCTGTATATCAATGCCCAGCTGTAAACTCATATTGTAAATAATACTTTGTTTGATATTAAAGTCAAGATGTGCGTTCACTAAGATATTCAATACAAAACGTTTGAGCCACATTCCCATGTACCGACGAAAAGTCTAATTGTTTTTAATGGTAATAAATGTTATTTATTACTCAAAGATGTAAATATTCGTTTTATTATTTTTTGGTCCGGAATTGCTTTTCTTGATGGTAACCGGTACAGTCGTGGGCACCATTATAGTGATGGGCCCAAACGTAAGTCGGGTAATAATATGATTTTCAAACAGAAAGAGGCCCTCTGCATGTAATCTTGATGTAATTGATTGTACCCCCGTAGGTTTACTAGAATATTTAGTGGTGTGCTCCATGTGTCGTCTGTGCATAGAAACGTTGTGAATTCGTTGACGGAGGTGTGTCCAGTTATTAAGCTCAATGCGTAGTATAGCCGGGCTTTTAATCAACGTTTTCATGAGTGTTTTCACCTCCTCAGAGCAGACCATAAGCAAAAAAAGGTAGTGGCCAGAACTGTAAATATTTTTGACGTGGAGGACAATGAAGGGAATGAAGTGCATTTATATCCTAATTATTCTAATGTATACACATTAAGGACTATTTAACAGTGATGGGTACTAAGCCCTCATTGAAATTTGAATATGCACATTACTGTCTTAATAAGCGTTCTATGGTTAAATGTTATCAATTGGAGACGGTTTTTAATGACCTAAAATATCCCTAAAAATGATCAATAAAATGCTCTTAAAATGTTTTTAAAATACCCTATAAGAAAATAAAAACGACATAAAAAATTTATTAAATCCATTTCAGACTGTTCAGTTCCACTGATTTTGAGTTATGAAGACGCTCTAAAGAAGTTCTCACAGTTAACAATTAAATTTGTTTTGTATGTTATTCATGTAATTGAGGCTTCTTCCCTTTGTTCAAATGAACTCAGTTCGAAAACTTTTAGTTTGGATTGTTCTTTACAAGGAAATCTCTCTCTCCTTTTCAAAGTAACTTTACGTTTCAGACGAGCGAGCTCTGTTCTAAATTACAAATAATTTTAATGGCACTGTATCCGAATGTCACAAGAATTCTGCAACAAGCAGATGTCGCTGTATATCAACTAATCAAGACTGCGTGGAAGAAAGGAGTGCTAACATGGCGTCGAGAACATCCTTCTGAGGCTCTCTCCAGAAAAGACTACGCTCCAATGTTCGAGGAGGTAGTGCGCGCAATCAAGCCAGAAACTTTGCAAAATCGTTTTAGAGCTTGTAGCCTTGGTCTCTGGAGCTCTGAGATCATAGATTTCACTAAATAATTTGGGCGATGACAATGACATTGCATCAAATGTGGATGAAAACATAATAACCTCAACACACAGAACAAATTACTGACATTTAAAAAATTCTGTGATATTGTTGAAGAAAGAGTATTAGAATTCAATAACATTACGCAGAAAATATCATCTAGTGGAAAAAAACCTTTTCTAATATTTTTGTTACTATCATGTTAAGCCAAAAGCTAACTGTCAAGGAAGATCATATCGATCAGGTTTTTGTCCAGTTTCCCTGATCCATTGAGCAAATGCTGAGATGGCCCCTTATTTTGCTTCTGGGCGTAAATGTAGCTTCACTATGCGCACGTTTTGTTGAACTCTCCTTTTGCTTTGCTATGCGCAAGGGGCGAGTTGCTTATTTTTGTTGCAAAGCAGAAAAATTAATACTGCAATTCGTGTACGATGCAAATAATTTTTATAACTCAGAAACGAAAATGGACTATTTTCAAAATTTTGATAATTTTGCAATTTTTTTAAATTATATTATTTATTTATGTTAACTCTTTTACTCATCCTTCAATATTTATAGTTAAAATGACGAGAAGGGATTCTGTAAACTCAAGAAACGTGCGCAGGATAATCTTTTCCCCCCTACTCAATACAGTGTTTCCCTTTTTTAGTGAATAAATCTAAATTTAAATCTAGATTGGATAATAAGTTCTTCAAATACTGTTTTTAAGGAAATGTGAATTGTTTGAAGAACATATCTCTATAATACTGAATAAACCTTTATTGATTTTTTTTCAAAATCAACTGCATTGATATTCTGTAAGTACATTTATACATTATTGAAACAAACACGTTTTAGTAACAACATTCCTTCTTAATGGAAAGGAGAGGGAAATAGAAAGGGCGGGCATTAACTCGCAAAGGTACGATATGTGTATATATATATA
>BOPP01000089.1:2855763-2881422 GCA_017312745.1 Gryllus bimaculatus
TTTCTGTACAGATACAAATGAAAACTGATAATTTTTTATAGAAATTTTTACTTGTGTTACATTTTTTTCATTAAATACATTTTACATATTTTTTCTGCTCTTCACTGCAGAAAAGTGGTCGATGATGTCTTCAAAACGAAGATTTCTCAGCTTATGTTTTGAAATTGTACTTTTTTTACACAGCAGACAACTTGATTAACAATTATTTCACAGACAAAAAAATATGGTATGCGTATTTTTCCCCTGGTGAATGGGGGCCCCCAAGCAACTGCTTGTTTTTTTTAGGTAAATCCGGCTCTGACTACAGCGTGCGCCATTCTCATGGGAGAGTTACACGTCGGTGGTCGCCAAAGTTCCTCAGAAATTGCGGTTAAAGGTTACGAAACGAAGCGTCACGATACTTTTCACACCTAAAGGTAAAAATGATCTTAGTCGCCGACGCACACCTCCCCCCACTACTGAGATAACCGAGAAGACGGCGCACCGGACTGAGAACATTCGACCGCGTCCACGCAGCTTACCTAGAGTAGACAGCACGCAGTGAAGAAAAAAATTGATTTTTTTAAAATACTCTTACATATTTTAATAAAAAAGTAAGAGAATTTAATGGGTGAAAACCAGAACGGTATTAGTGACATTTTATAAATCCTGAGAAATATGTTTATTTAAGTCAATATCGCTGTAAAGTCGTGGTGTTTTGTTTCATCATTAAAACCAAGGCATTTCAATTATTCATAAAAACCACGAAAATACATTGCCACTGACTTGTAGCGTAATATAAACACGTTTTTCTCAGAATTTAAAAAATGTCACACACTTCTGTTTTTCACCCATTCAATTCATATAATAAAACATATTTTGTGAAAATAGCAAAATATGTAAAATATGTAGTAAAGTCCTAAATATGTAGAAATATGTAATGAAAAAAAATATTGTGTTAGGACGACGACGATTTGCCAAGATTATAATTTCGAGAGCGGTAAATAGAACGACAAAAATATATGTAATTATATAAAAATCCGGTTACTAGCGATATTATGGACAATGTCAGAAACATCGGCCCTACAAGAAGTCATCTTGACGATGACATCCTGAGAAGAGTTATGAGGTAGCTGGCCTCCAAAAGGCTGGAAGTCGCAGCCCCAATGGCGGCTCCACTGAGTCTGACTAGGGAGGGCACAGGACAGTGGCAGATCCAGGGGGGCCTTCCCCCAAAAAGCCTCGAGTTTTCGTTGGTTACTTTCCTTCATTTGATAATTATGCAATTCTTTAAACAATAATATTGTATAGCACCATATATTCGTAACAAAAACAATATGCTATATAACTATTTTTTATTATTGAACAAAAATCTATTATGCTCCCCCCCCAAAAAAAACAATTATCATCTGGACCCACCCCAGCCACAGGACATTGAAATAAATGATCAAAATGACGTGCAATCAATCAACACACCTGACGTACTTCATTTTTGGAAATACCTTACTGTTTTGTAAATACCTTACTTCATTCATTTTGTTTGGCTTGACATTCACAATTACACTTGACAAAAAAAACTGAATTAATATGACCTAGAAGCACTTGAATAAAAGGAAGTATTCTAACACATCTCTTGAGGCCGTCTCGAATGGACAATACACTGCCGCGCTTGTCTACGGCAGAACTGGCGGTGCGGTCACACAGAATTTGTGACCTGTACGTGCTATAAGCTTGCACTACCCCCTCTCAATTCCCGCCGTTCTACGAAGACAGCCCCTAAAAGACAATCGGCGAGGCAGAGCGCGGGCTTCCCGTGACCAAAGCCCTGTTGCCAGGTCTCACACAGATGCCTTTAGTGGATCTCGTTCATTTCCACTGAGCAAAAATAAAAATAGCGCTCTTATATTCATCAAGTTCATAGCAATATAAAGAATTTTAAAATACTATTAATTACTGGGGGGCACGTGACCATGTAACCTTACGATAGAACCGCCTCTACGCAGCCCATAAAACGGAGGATAACAGAGAAACCATTCTACCCCAAACCAACATTCCTAATAAGTAAGGAAAAATATAATGTTGCAAGAGCATTCTCTTCCTAGGACAGAGATAGGAAGCTAAGTTTTGGATCAAGCATAGCCGAGGTGCGAAGCACCAAATGCTCCATTTTTTTTATTCAAAAGTAAAACACTTTCAAAAGTTTGAAATACGCTCCTAACGATGGCCTAGGTCCGAATTAATTCTGAAAGTTAACTTTGAATTTTTGATGTTACAAAAGATTGATTTTTTCTCGGCGTCTCCTCATAACTACAATATTGAAGACTAAGATTTTTCTTCAGATGAAATTTGTTCTCCCTAATTAGTTTTTTCATTGACGTCACGCATTTCTTTGAAAATGTTAGTAGTTTTCGCGTCATATTGCATAAAAATATATGCGTTACAAAAAAATGTCAAAAACAATTTTTCAAAAATGGCTCCAATTTTTGCATTTTTTGGCATTTGTGAGTTCTCGTGCTTTAAATGAAGACGCAAAGAAAACTAAAGATTTGAAACAGAAAAGAGTAATTTATTGTAAAGCTAAGCAATATATCTCTATTGATGATTTTGAAAACAATTCTTGGGGTAATATACTTCAAATGATGAAAGTTCCTTTTGGCGTGGCTAACTGGCGCTTATTTTTTGGTTCTATTTTATCTTCCGATGAATGAGCTTCTCCAAACGATACTGCTCAATGTGAAAGTTATTTAGCTTCATGCGTTGCTAATGTTTATGTAGAATATGTTTTATGTGGTAAAAAACCAGGTGTAACATAATAAATGTTTTATTACTTGCAGTTTGAGGCATGTGATTCAAGATATTCTTGCTCCTGAGGAAACTTGGCCTCTTTATCTCCTTGTGTAAAAGACCTATGACGTACAAATGGAATTTATTGATAGCTGCATTTTTTATGGGAATGGTTTGGATGTTGATTTATTAATTAAATTTTTATATCAGGGTAGATCTAGTATGCAGTTTAAAACTGAATGGAAGTTAAGAAATTTGTATTCATTTTAGGATTCCTCAAAAACTTAAAAGTATTCTGAGAAATTTAGCTCGCAGTTCTGCATTTTCAGAAACACTGAAACGGCAGTTACTTAGAATTTTTCAATGAAAATGTTTACAAATTACGAAGTTTTACTCTTCTATAGTATTATTAAAGTCATGTTTCGATTCTATCATTAGGGGACCGAAAAATTAAGAAAATGATACTTAGGTGGCAATGGATGGCAGCTGGGAAGAGGGTGGGGCAAAACCGAAAATTTAGCTCAGAGCAAAGAAATTAGGAATCGAACTAGTTTGAGAAAGTCTGTGCCATTGATTCCATCACTAGTTTATTTCAATTTATTTTATTTCACAAACTACACTACTGGTGCTATATTTGGGACAGACGTTCTCGTATCCTCTGTAACCCAAATATAGAACTGAATATATCTTTAAAATTGTGTGATTCCAAATTCCAATTTTTACCCAGTCATCCTTCGAACAAATCCCGTATACTGAGGAGACTTGGTGGCTCAAGAATCAGTAGCAGCGATAGCGGAGCTCAAGAAGGAAATATAAAGCGAAAAAGGGCAGCGAGCAAGCGAGCCAATCAGATATTAGTGAACTTGGTAACGGCATTCGCAACGTTGTTATTTGCGAACCACTGTTCCAGTGCCGCGTCGGATTTGAAATTCCCGGGCCTTCTCCTCACGAAGTTCGTAAAATTAGCATAGCAAAGTTAAAAAAATTAAATTAAACTCAAAATTTGTCGCTTTTTACTTTCCCATATACATTCGTATATACGGAGTAATACACGTAGTATATTAGTACAAAGGAAAGTTATGTAGTATTGCACAAAAAACGGCGGATTTTCGGCAGAAAAAAATCATTGCTAGGTCCTGATAACGAAAAAAATAGATAAATCCAGTTGCTAAATTAAGAAAAAATCCTCTAATACGTGGTGAAGCCAGAATCCTTGTTTTGTAGGACTTGGTACCGAAAAATCAATTTACGGCAAAACATCCGTCTGTCAGTCTGGAAACACCACTAGCGCTAAAACCATACGTACATTTTTTTCTCAAATAGATATTCCCCATTTGATCTGGCTCGAGGCGTTGGGATTTTGAAAATCTTTCTTTGAAATTTGGGGGTACTTTACATGAAGCACTCCAGGCATTTTCAAAATTTTCTTAAAAACGGCTCTAAATTGTTTCTTTAAATTTATTGCAAGAATAGATTAAAAAAAACACGGATAAAGGCGGCATAGGTCGGATTTTCGCGGTTAACTCTGAATTTTTGAAAATGAATTGAATTTTCGTTTAAACTTTTTGGCGTCTTTGTTCATAAATAGTTCTTTCATTATGGTCATGTACATTTTTTTTTAAACTTTTAGTAGTTTTCACGCAATATTGAGTGCAATGTTTGCAATTTAAAAAAAAAACACACACACAAAAGCAAGATTTTTTCAAAACTGGCTCCAAATTTTTTCTGAAAATTTTTTGGTAGGGATGGTGATACATACACTCCATGAGAGATGACATAAACGCAATATTGCCCTATCCTTTTGTTTTTTCATATATTACAAAAATGTATTTTTTATTAGTCTCTCACGTCGTTAATATTTACATTAGTGGCAATTTGTTCGCATTATATTTATGAGTACATGTGGTTTAAATAATGTCATATAAAGTTTCTCGATAACTTAACCATTTTCAGTGAAAAACTAGCCCAAAATTCAGCATTTTCAGAAACGCTCACACGCCATTTTCTCAAAAACGGCTCCAAATTGTTTCTTCATTTTTGAAAGGACAGTGCACTGTTTAATATATCAATAAGTTCATTTTGAGATATTTCTTTGTTTTAAAAAAATACACTGGGTGGTGCATAACATAACACAGACTTTCCCACATTAGTTTTCTATTCCCTTTGGTCTCGGCTAGCTATACGAACTTACCTCTGCCAGCTGCCATCTATCGCTGCACAAAGTTCATTTTTTGAAATGTTTTTAAATTTTTGGTTTCCTAATAGTGGAAAGAAAATATTATTTTAATAATATTAAAAAACAGTAAAACTTCGTCCTAAATGACAATTATTTTTAAACCAATGGAACTGTTTTTAAGAAAATGGCGCAATTGTAATTTCGAAATTTGAAGCTCTTTTTCACAAACAATTTTTGATTTTTCGAAAAACTTCATTAGAAGTCATTTGAACAGTGGCGGCTCCAATAGACTGAAAGTTGCATCATTGAATTACGGAAATGTACACGTATTTTCAAAAATCCAAAATACGAATGAGTGAAAACCAGAAATGTATTAGTGGCATTTTTTTTAAATTCTGAGAAATCTGTTTAAGTCAATATTACTGTAAAGTCTTGGCGCTTTGTTTCACCATTAAAACCATGGCATTTCATATGTTCATTAAAACCACGAAAATACATCTCCACTAAAATATAGCCTAAAATAGACACGTTTTCTCAGAATTTATCAAATGCCACTTATACCGTTGTAAGCAATTCAAGTAAATTAACTAAAATTAAGTTAAATAAAAGTCTATATTGAACCATTTCTTATACTACGATTTATTTAACCGTGAACTCGTCGTAAAACAGCTGTTCACGGTTTCATCCAATCGGGAGCTTGAACGTCCCAATAGTGACGTCACGTAGCGACTTATAAACTCCTGACTGGATGAAACCGCAACAGCTGGTTTACGTCAAGTGTACGATTAAATAAATCGTACTACACGTAATTCTATGCGTCGCGTTCGTGTCAGGTATATACACCTCCAGTGCACGTGGCTTTGATTTCCACTGGGCACTACTCCAGCATATTGCAACAAGCATTATTGCTTCGACACGTTTCACGCAAATAAAATTATTTTATCTCGAAACTTCTCTATCATGGTATAAATGGCGATATTGAAAAAGCGTAGATACATTTTCCGTGAGAAACTAAGGCACTTCCATCTAAAACGGCCACAACAAGAACTCATCAAATGTACTTTTTGAACAGAGGCGTGTGGAACAGCAATGCTGGGGATAGCAAATTGAGAATTTGATGAATTTTGAGAATAAAATTTACAATGAACCGTATGCCACATGATCAAAAGTATTGCATCCACAGTACACTCTACTGCGATCTATGCGGGGGCCTACAGCCTTCTGCTTCCGATTGGATGAAGCTGTCAACAGCTGATACCTGCCAGAGGCAGAGTTGCGAAAAACCCAGTATAGGTTGTAGTATCTTCAAGGGGTCTTGTTGTGCTTCCTTTGCCATTTCTCCCTCTTTGTTTATGTACTCAGTTTTCTTTTCTTTCAAACATGCTTTGTATTCTTTCATTATTGAGGCATACATTTCGAAGTTTTGCCGCGAATTGCTGATCCTTACCTTTCATAGTGCGGTTAACGCCGTTTTTGGACGCATTGCCTGACCAACTATTTCTTACCTGCTCTATTTGTGACGGACGTTTGGCATAGAAATATCATACCTCCTTAGTCTGTCCTTACTTGGTCACGAGCCCATGGCCAGTGTTTCAATTTTTTAGGTTGGTAAGAAATTGAAGGAAAGCATAGAAAGTGTACTTCGATTTAAACACATTGGTATATCAGCGTCACAAGCTGGACGAAGAGGAATTTTCATTACGATCGGAATCCGATCGAAATCTTCGTTACGACACGATGCAAACATAGACATAAGCATGGCGTTAACATAAAAGTTGGGACTACGTCCATAAGCGGACTCATTCACATCGCATTCGCATAGGCATAAAACATTAACTTAAAAGCTCGCAAGCTTCAAGCTTTGTGCTTATTCGTAAGTAAGACATTAGAAATGATCCAATCACAGTACGTTAAGTCAAAATCGATAGAGGAGTGAAGTCGATCGACGAACTAACGCTATAAGGGCCATCGACACGGTCGATACCGTGAAATCGATTCTCACATCCAAGCAATCATAACATTTATGTTAGACATTGTTAATAATTCAGTCTGTCACTAACGTATATGCGTTATGCCTATATTAACGTTTACATTGTGAATGGGCCTTTATTTTTCCAACTCTGCCCCTGCCAAGTATCAGCTGTTGTCAGTTTTATCCAATCGGGAACGTAGTTGTAGAGTTACTCTGGAGTAGAGTTGGAAAAATAATATATTTTTGGTATTGGAGTGCCACTGTGTTTAAATCGGAGTATATGGTATAATTTATTTAATCGTGCACTTGACGTATATTAGCTGTTTCGATTTCATCCAATCGGAAACTTATATGTCGCTACAGTGGCTTTCTACGGGGACGTTGAAGCTACCTCTTGGATGAAACCGTGAACAGCTGATTTATGTCAGGTGCATGGTTTAATAAATGCTAGTATAAAGATACGAATGAGAGTGGCGGCGTGGCTCTGAGGCTCTTAAGCAAGTAGTGCAGTGTCCCACGTTACTCAAAGTTTGTAATTATTATCGTGAAATCATTATTGGTTAATGAACTGTGTTTAGACTTATTCGAAAAATCAAGGCAAAACGTTATGGGCAAATTCAAGAAGTCAAAGAAAGGTAGAAATAAGCAAGGAAATGAGGTGAGGTTATGAAAAACATATTTGTATATGTAAGGTAACTATAGGTTTGATTTTTTAGTATTGCTAACTAATCACCCACCCAGAACCCATGGCTCTCCTTTAACCACAACTAGCAGAAGGAGAGCTCAACGAAATGTGGGCATATCATAATGCTTTTTACATTTAACGTTTTAAGGCACAATGCAAGTATTTACTATTTAAAACACCTTTGTCAAACGAAGAATTATAGTTGGAGGATTGTACTTGTTATTAAAACAATCTGGCATTCAGCCCTCACATGAAATAGTGTTCTATGCAATGTCTTTTATGTATTTTCTTTTTATTATAGGGTAAATGGGATGAAACACCAAGACGTAGCTATCAAGATATTGTTAGGGAAAATGAAGATTTTGAGAAATATTATAAGGTAAAACCTGGATGATTAATTTATTTTCTCCTCATTTGTGCTGGGATATTTTAGTGTACATGACTGGCAAGTGTGATGTAATGATGTTAAATTGGTAGTTTACAATTCAGATATTTACATAAAGAAACTTTAATTCTCTGAAAAATAATTAATAGACAAAAGTGTTAATTTTTATTCACCGTTGGTGATTCTGGTTGTGTGTAATAATTATTGTTGTTTCTGGATGGTGAATTTGTTTATTTGAACTGTTATTTTAATTGATAAATGTAAGTAATAAATAAATTACTGTATAAACTGTTAGTATAAGAACTCAGTTCTTTCAATTTGCCCACTTTTCAGCGATTATGTGTTGATGTAACCTGTGTAATTTGGGAAGTGTTAAGACTATATGAACTTGATAATATATTTTTTCTTCTTGTTTCAACTTTGTCTTTGCACAGTTGCAGGGTATTTGCCCAGATTCTGAATGGGATACATTCATAACTTCAATAAAAGAAAATTTGCCAACAACCTTTCGAATTACTGGGTCAAAAGTAGAAGCTAGAGCACTCTTAAAAGTTGTGAAAAGTGAATTTTTTAAGGATATTCTTAATCCCACCCAAAACAGCAAGACAGTTGATGAGTCAGTTGGTGAAAATGAAGAACTATCTCCTGATGAATTAAAATTAATTAATCTTCCATGGTAAGTGGATAATTTATTGGTACTAAATTTATTATTATTTCAAATTATCCAATTTATTATTAAGTTGTGGACTCATAAAAATGAAAAGAGTTCATTAAATTTTTCTGGGCTGAAATCGTGGTGCTATGTAGTTGTTTCTTCAATGTACTTAGTGATAAAAAGAGTGAATCTGAAACGTGTCTCAATTTCTTTTATATTGATAAGAATGTAATGTAACTTTTTCTATTTCTTTTAACTTGTATTTTGTGTCATTAAATTATTAAATTGTTTTAAAATAACTGAGAGATTAAATGTAATATTTTACTTATACTTATTAATTTTTTAATTAAAATGTCTTGTATGTTATATTACATTTATTTATAAATTGATTCGAAAAAACAAACGTTACAATGCTGTGCCTCATAAACTTCAGCCATCCAAGAGGCATTTTGTATAAAACTCAAGCTTCAACAAAAATTATTTGATATCAATTATCAATTGGCATCAATAACAATAAAATCATAAATCATTTTTATTTGCGAACCGGGAAAGGTGGCTTAGGGCATAATCTGATGTCACTGCAGTTCCTCTGACCTGGAGGTCCTACATGCACGACATTGCCACACTAGCTGGGAGACCCGTCAGAAGCTCAGAGCTTGTTCCAGCTAGGGCAGTGCCTGGGAGATATTGGGTTAGGGAAAACTAGCTGATGGTAGGTCAGCACAGTATCTTGTCATACAGTAGAGGTAGACCACCACCACCACCTCCCGAGCAAACATATGCACTACACTTACGGCACTAATGACTCTTGTAGTTGATGTGCCCGGAATCACTAACAATCAATTAATCGAATTTTCAATTAGTAATCATGTCATGTAATGGATAATATTATTAGCCACTTGAAAATACGATCCAAAAATCTCTTACAAACTCAGTTCATTCACTCAATGGTAGATTTTGTTAATGTGGATGAATTTGTAGCCGATTATAAGGACGTATTTAATATAATATTCCTGCACTGAAGTTTGATGTCCTTATGACTCGGAAATACAAAAATTTTCAAATCGGTTGAAATAAAGTGTAAAAATCAAATAAACAAGTTCAATTCCAACCTCAAGGACTATTACAAATTGCTGTAAGCCTTCTAATGAGTTCAGCAGATTGCGAGTTTCTCTTGCAATGAGCTAATAAAGACAAAACAATCCAAGGCAAATTTTGAGAATTGGCTAGTTACACAAAAATTGCCGGCTGAAATAGCGAGATCTTTGTTGGAGAAGATTGAACTTTGTGTAAGTAAGTACCGATATCTTTATACAAATAATTAAATTTTGTTTTTACTTTTTCTATGTGTTTCTTGTATCACATCGTAGAGAGGCTATTTAATATTGCAAAGAGCTGGGCCAGATCTAGAGATGAATTTTGGAGGGAAAATTTATTTATTTAAATGTTTTGGTCGAACTTGTCATATTACTGGTTATGTAGAATGGCGCAGGTTAAACTCAGCTCATGTTGCAATACAGTTTTATTCATTCTATTGTTTATACAAAAATATTTTTGTTCGAAAGTTTTGTGACAAATAAAAATTAGTTACTGAAAAATTTTCGGAGGGAAAATTTCCCTCCTAGTGGATCTGTGCCTGCAAAGAGTTAAGCGTGGATATTTCGTTAAAAATTAAATTATAATTCATTTATTAGTACCTATGTCATTACTAGTGTTAAGTCTATTTGGGGTGCCCAGATGTAATTATTTAGTGAAGAAACACATCAACTGTCGAGCACAGAGCCATTGGAAAAAAAATTTTGCACTAGTTGCACAGCTCTGACATCTGCTCACACCAACAGCTGACAAGTCTTGTAGGTTTTGTAGAAAATGCTTCTCGGGTATTCTGTTGGCATTTATCAAGCCTACATCTTACGGTGCTTCTTGGAACTAGTGTCTGCAATCTTTTGTGGTGGTTCATAAATTATCCCCCTCCATGAAACAACACATACAGAGAAGAAATGATGGTTCAAATTTTTTACCTCCCTGCAGTCAGTGTATTGCACACACTGGTACATATTTTGAACCACCGTGCTGGAAAGAGTTAATGATTTTTACAATTTAATTTTATTTTAGAAAATAATTAATATGCAAGCTAGACAGGCAACATTGTATAAGTATGCAAAAGAGATTATTTATAGTATATTACTATTCTCGAGAAAGGAACCCAGGACACCTAGACACATTGGCAGTGAGCGTCGGTAAGCAAAAAGAATAAATTACTTATGTTATCCTCGTACTATAATGTTTATGTAATTGTTACTGTTTGAAGTGTTAATTGCTTCATAGACTTAGTCCTTTCCCTATAAACCAACTATAAGTAGGAAGGCAAAGTACTCAGAAATATGCATAAATACAAACAATTTGTCACCTTTGAATCAGTCTTTAAATGCATCCCTTGAAACATTTGAATCGTTCAGAATTTTTAGAAAAGGATTTTGGAAGAACTCGATCTCATTTACACAACCATGCATTTTGACTAATTATTCCTTGTAATACTTTTTCTCCAGGGAGTTCTATTGCTTAAATGCATTTGTTATCAGGAAGCTCGTATTAACCTCAGAGCGCAGAACCAAGAGTTGCATCTACAATGAGCCACTTAAAATACAGTGGAAAGTGTTGTCCATGTCAGTCTTATATAAACACAAGGGCTATTCATGGAAGAGGAGATGCATAAGAAATAGAGCGGGATGGGCAGGTTGCACATTAGGGAATTTCTCGGTCGTGTTTAAAAAAAAGGATTTTTTGAAATGAATAATTGTTGTAACTGAAAATCATAAAACAATTAATTCTCATTGTATTAAGTGCAGTATGGCTACAGTTATTCAAGTTTTCTGAAGTGCAATGGAAGGCTTTGTGGGCCATGCAGTGCATGGGTTGCCAATCCCTAATAAAGAAAATGGGGTGTGGTATAGAAACTTTAGCAGATACCATAAAAAATTGTTGTATTCTTGCATCTCTACCAAGTCTACTTTGGGGAGTTTGATTATTAATAAATGTTTTAAGCTAATTTACTTTTAAAATTGTATATTTTCTGTTCTGTTCAAAATTGGAAATTGTACAGAGTAAGGTTTTTTTCTTTAATGGCTATTAATGTAATTTTTGAGGATGTGATAATTGAAAGCCCCTACAGTGTTGGGACTCTGGATAACTGATCCATTTCTTCCATCTGCAGTGCTGCCTATGAAATTTGAATCTTTGACATCTTTCTTCATTAATGAATGAAAGTGATGGAGTTATCTCCGTGTACTGTGAATACTCCATGGTAATAATGGTGAACTAATTTCATTTAAAGGTACCCAGATGGTCTTGCTTGGCAGCTTAAATTAACTCGTAAAGATATTCGGCGTTCAGAAGAATATTTTCGTCTTCACAATTTCTTAATCTCAGAAACAAATTCTGGTAACATTAGTAGACAAGAAGCTGTGAGTATGATACCTCCACTTGTATTGGATGTGCAGTCACACCACAAGGTAAAAAATTTCAACATCTTGCAGATTGTATGTGTGACAAAATTGGCATTGAAAGTGAACAGAGAAGTTCTTTATTTGTGACTATGTTTTTTAATTCTAGGTTTTAGACATGTGTGCTGCTCCTGGCTCGAAGACTTCTCAACTTATCGAATTGCTACATGGAGACAACAATAATATTCCAAGTATTTGATAGGGTCAATTTTCATAAGAATCATGAATAATTTAATATAATCTTTTTTTTTTTTACATTCATTTGTTGATGCTTTACAGCTGGATATGTTATTGCTAATGATATTGACAACAAACGCTGTTATATGTTAGTACACCAAGCAAAACGTCTTAATTCACCCTGTATAATTATAACAAACCAAGACTCGGGAGCTATGCCTAACTTCATAACAAAATCAGGTAAGACAATAAGGAGAATACTTTTGTAGAACAACATAAATCCTGAATTTCTAAAACATTCAAAGCTTTATTGGCAGACCATAATGGTGCAAATGGAGAAAATATTGATGAAAAGTTAATTTATTTTGTTTCTTAAATTGGTGCTTTAAATCATGTTAGTAAGAAGAGTTTTGGATTTCTTTAAAATTGATGTTGAAAGATCTGGAAAACCAGGGAAAGTTCAGAAAGTTTGTTTTCCAAATTTTGTCACCATCCTGTTTTAGAAAATTAAAATAATTTTTTCCAAGTTTGCAAAGAATAAATAAATCATGACAATTAATATTTGAATAGTTTGTGTTCATAAGTATGCAAGAATAAAAATAGAAGGGGAAATGTGGATTTTATTTTTATTTGCCAGAAACTGAAGCAACTTTTTTAAAATATTCTCATCACCTTTTGAAATTTTTAGATGGCAAACCTTCAATAGTCAAGTTTGACAGGATTTTATGTGATGTCCCTTGTTCTGGAGATGGAACAATGCGCAAGAACCCAGATATTTGGCTAAAATGGAATGCTGCCAATGGCAACAACCTACATAGGTATAATCAGTTCTCAGTCCCTAAATTGATGCTTTTGATGACAAAAGCAGTTTGATGGATTCCAGATGGTTATATTATTATGTTGTATCTTCTTTTTTTTCTTCCTTCTTTTTTGTATCAGCATGCATTTATTCTAGTTGTACTTCCATTGTGCTTGTGAAAAATGTTACCTAATTTTTTGTAAGAAGCTTGTAACTGAAGTTGTCATTGATGGAAGGGATAATAATATGACTGCATTTAGTTTATGTATGGCTGATGAAAATTGTAACATGTTCAGTGAAATGTTTATAACAATTATTTTTCAGGACTAAAAAATGATGAGAAATTGAAAAAAATATTAACATTTTTATTATTTAACTGTCTTTAAATTTAATGGGATAATTTTATAATAATAAGTTTGAATCAGCCTTATCAATTTGCTTGGTCTTCAATCTTCCATTAGCACTCTGAACATTCCATTTCTTGCTTTCAAAGGCTTATTTATAATCGCCGAAGTGTATGTGTAAATAAATCTTGTAATCCTAACATTTTTCAATTATTTGTCTAATTGTAAATAGCTGATGTGTTGTTCCTCTACCTTTCTAGAATCCACATTGGTACTCCTCAAGAAAATTTTCAGTGAAGTAGTTAACTCACTTCTGAACTAAACTAGAGGATATCTTGTTTATAGTGTTCAAGAGGGTAATACCTCTGTAGTTTTTATAATCGAGCTTGTCTCGTTTCTTATAGGTAGGATTTAGAAGTCTGCTTTTTCATTCTCTTGGTATTTTATTTCTTTCCCAAATCTTAAGATTGTGGTCCAGTGGTGCTCATTTTCCCCAGATGCTTTCCATGCATTTTCACACCTCCCTGTATCTTTTCTACTGTTGATACTTCTATCTCAGTTTCAGATTTTCCTGTATGATCTTCTAATAATTCTCTTAAACTTTCATGGTGATCTTCATTACTATTATTTAGGAGCTTGTTATAATATTCAGTCCATTTTTCAAACATCCCTTGTTGTCTTCAACCAAATTTCCATTTACATAGATTACTCCTTTCCTGGCACCCTTAAAATTTCTGATAGTCGTTTGTGTCGCTTAGCTGTTTAATCTCTTTTATTTTACTCTTCAAAAACTCCTTTCTTACTTCATATTATTTTGCCGACTTCTTTTCTACTAGCCCCTTCTACTACTGGGACTTCTTATCTACTAGCCCCTGGGACATTTTCAAAATTTTCAAAAAATATGGCCTCTGTTTTTGATTAAATTTTGTTGTAAGTGAGAAGGACATTTGAGAGTATGGTGGAGGCCTCTTGTTCAGTGAAAACCCTGATGTTTGAAAATGGTAATAGGTGAACATTTTTTTGACATCTTCCTACATCTAAAATATACTCCAAAACTATGTTTTTCTCAAAACACATTTCAAATTTTTTGATTGTAGCATTCTACACACTAGTCTATTTAATTGCTAATTACATATTATTTTAATGTTTTATAATAATTTTTAAAGTTAATTTCTTTTAGGATGTAAATAAATTCTCCTTAATTTCAAATGTGTGGCATAAAGAAAAAATGCGTTATAGGCCCTAGTTCTGGAGAACACTTCATATTTATTATTTAAATGGAGTAAATAATAAATATTTTAAATTTTAATTTGCTATTATTATTGATACTATTGAGTATACTCTTCAAATATTTGTTAAAAATGTTTTGCTCTCTTCCTTAAGTACCTATATGAGTCCCAAATACCTTTAACTTTTGCTGGAACTGGAATGACAGGTTGAAGGGCGATGTTCTGGGTAATTCTTCCTGTAAAGGAATCGTTCAAATAGTATGTCTAAGATACGTCCAATGATTTGTACACTAGAACGCTATACTGTTGTATTCTGAATGCAGTGTCTTTGAATACTATTTTTTTCTCAAGTAAGGAAGCAGTGTTGCACATCATAATTTAGTGATGTTCTCTTTCCAGGTATATTTTCTAGTTGTTTCTTTTTCTTTGCTCCTTCAGTCACAAGATAATCTAAAATACTCTGACTACACATAAAAAGTATACAAGGGGAAAAAATATTTTATTCGCAGCAGATTCACTATGAAACAAAACACAGCTACCAATTGAAAATGCTCATTGTTCTTGAATGTTGCTCTACCAAACTAATGGATTGAAATAAAATCTTAAAAATTTGCTTGGATGTAGATTAAAGAATGTAGAATTAATTTTTGCATCCTTTAGACAAAGGGCCCATAGTCTCATGGACCCTCTCCTAGCTACTGTCTTAAACTGGGAAAGGTTTGGAAATTAGTTTCTGAAAGTTTGTCACAGCCTGTGTGAAGTACGAGGTCTGCTAGAAAAGTATCTAACCTTTGGCCTGGGAAAATAAACTGGCATACTTGTAGTGTTGGAAACCTAACCACCCTCATAATAGTCTTGGGATTCTACACACTTCTCTCAGTGCTGCCATTGTTGAAAACATTCAGAGAATGGCTCTTTCGGAATGGAGTTTTGCATGCAGAGTCCTCTGTTGTCTGAAGTCGTGTTCCTTTCAATGGCCTCTTGAGTGTAGGGAACAGCCAGAAGTTGCAGGGGGCGTATCACGAGAGTAAGGATTTTCTTGAAACTCAGGAGTCCGATTTTTTTGCCAAGAAGGTCTTAATCAAGTGCAAGGAATTTGCTAGAGCAGATTGAGGTACTAATTTCCCATTGACCTCAACTCCAGTCTCAGAACCTTCACGTATGCGCATGAAGGTTCAAGGACAGCTCGTACAAGCGCACTAAATGCAAATCCATCGAGTTTTTGCAGAAAAAAAAAAGATTAGATTCTTTTCTAACAGGCCTCATGTCCAAAATATGCATTTCAAATCACTAGTCTTGGAGCAGAGCCTGATCAATCAGAGATTACATCATTTTAAGGAAATTTAAGTAGTATTACTCCCAATCAGACATACTGATGTTAAAAGGGAGAAAAACGCTGTTTCAAAACCCCATCCTTGCAAATACTCAACATTGATATTTTGAAACATAACTTAATTCTCCATACAATGTCTCTAGTTGTGCCCAAGAAAGTAAAAACAAGATTGCTCTGAGCCATCAGCTAAGATACCTATGAATTAATTATAATAAAATATTTTGCCATGTTTTATAATTCTGAGTTTGCTTTTATTCCATTATCAGTGCATTAGAAAAACTACAGGGCAGCAGTTGTTAGGTCATAGTATGTTCATGAAGAAAAATGTATCATTGGGTAAGTATACAAAAAGCATATTTGTTTCCTTGCTTTTTTAAATCAATTGATTATGTACTATGGGACATGTCATTTACATGTTAAAGAACAAACTAGGTTAATAGACAAGACACACTGTTACTAATTCACCAAAAATACAAATTATCTTGGAAATCGGAGACTTGTCATCAGAAGCAGAACATCATGTAGTCCTATAAGTGAAATGTTCCTGTTTTGAACTGAAGTTTTAGAGACCACTTTTTTTAAAATAAAGAATAAAGCACTCTAATCGAAAAATGTCTTTTGTCCAGAATCCAGTGGCGTATTTTGCGGAGGGGACTTGAGATGCTTGAAATAGGTGGCCAAATAGTTTATTCAACATGTTCATTGAATCCCGTGGAAGATGAAGCTGTCATTAGTAGGATATTAAAAGAAGCAAATGGTTTGTTGTTAGAGTAGTGTGTTTAACTGATTTTGGTAATATATTTTGTTTTGAAGCTTTCATCTACTTGGTACGAACTCCTGTTACACAGGTGCTGTTGAGCTTCTTGATGTAACCTCCAAACTTCCAGGTCTGAAGTTTGTCCCTGGGATGTCACATTGGCTACCTGCTAGTAGGGATATAAAAGGTTATGAAAAATATGAAGATGTTCCAGAGGAATGGCATCAACAGATCATTCCTCAGATGTTTCCTCCTTCAAAAGAAGAAGCTGAAAAGTTGCATTTGGATAAATGGTAAACAGAAATGTACTTTAAAATATATTTTTAAATGTTTGTTTGTTTGAATATTTTTATCATATGTGAAGAACAATTTGCTAAAATAAATATGTTTAAATTGTTGATATTTGCATCCTTGCTTATGCATAATCAGTAATTTTAATCTATAATATAATTACCTGTCTCTCTGTATATTATAAAGTTTGAGCAAATAGAACAAAATAGAATCTTGAGTTGTTAAGGATACGCTGCCTTTTTTTGTTACTTGATTTTCTAATTGGAATGACATCTGGCAGTACAATTTAGTAGTTTACACAGTGAGAAATTGGGTCATTAGCGTGAATAATGTTGTGTTTTTGATAAACATAACTGCATTTTTATATTCTTTTTAAATGCAAGGCTTTCATTTCATCCCATTCTTTTTTACGGTTGCCCCTAGTATTATATTATTGTGATTAAGAACTAATAAGTGTTTGGGAAATTATTGTAAATTATAATAAGTGTTTTTGTTTCTCTTCCAAATATACCTTCAGATTTTTTGTGCAAGGAAACCTTTGCATCATTACACATTATTCATCTTATGATGTACTGCTACATTACTTATTTTAAGATGATACAAAGTATCCGCTTCAGTTTAATCATTGATTTATGGTTCTTTTCAGTATTCGTGTTCTTCCTCATCATCAAGATACAGGAGGTTTTTTTGTTGCTGTCCTTGTTAAAAATAAACTATTGCCTTGGGAATCAGAGAAAAAAGAGGTGGAGCTAGAAAATAAGGATCAAGAGAAAGGTTCAAAAAGAGAAAATGATAAAACAAATGAGCCTCAGCGTAAGAAGCGACGTATTCAGGGCTACAAAGAAGATCCTTTTATTTTCTTTGATGAAAACGAACCCCTTTGGCCTCTTATTAGGTATATTTCTTTAATTCAACTTATACTAGTAATTTGTTTCTAAATTAGTTTATGCTGATTGAATTCAGATAGATAGTTGTTGCAGATCTTCCTTTCACCTGTCTTTTTCATAAGTTACATGACTTATGAGAGGAGAGAGGTTTAGTTGGAATCCTTAAGTTAGAAATTAAAGATTTTTGGTGAACAATACTTTAGCCAAACTGTATCCCGTATTTTAAGAGATTCTAAATAATTTATCAATTTGCAGTGGAATCCCCATTTAATATTTTCCCACATTTTATGTTTTTTTTAATTCTTTAAAACTCCAACTATGCTTTCATGTAATTAACCCTTCAATGCAGTGCCTAGGGTGATCACAGTAGCATTTGAAAGCAGTTTTATGTGAAAGGTGCGGTCAGCATCACCGCAAGGGCAGGTAGCAAGGTGAACTCATCTGCTGTGGCCTGCTGCAGGAGAATTTTAGTTCAGACGGCGTTGTGCTCTCCAACTCTGAAAACATGCTCTTTCCTGAGAACACATTGCTTCACGTCTTCAATAATATGATAAACAATGATAATGATTAAATAATAATTACTTTGAGAAAATGGAAAATTGAAATAAATGTGCAACACCTTAATTCATTTGCATCAATGTTTATTAAGAGTAGAACTTCATTAAAAATACGGGTCACTAATTTTCTTTACGGATACTCCCATTCATGTGACATAACACACATTGTTTCTGTTGTTTAATTTTGTCACCTTGAGGTGGAATTCTTTCAAAAAAGTGTCTTCCTAACAAGCGATCTAAATCACTCGCCGAATGAAGCTCACATACTGCTCTTTTATCATGTGAATGAGCATATAACAATTACTTTGACCAGATCAATACAAAATTTCAAAGATTTGGATTCTTGCCCCAGTATGATTCTTTTTCCAAATAATAAATGTATCCAACACAGTGACATTTATAATCTGCACATATTCCATTTCTTGCTTTTCTTCCTTTCATTAAGATATCTTTACAAGCACCGATATTTCAGATCTATCCCTCCCATAGATTTATTGTAATTAAGAATGCATCCAGGAATTTCTTCTTTTCTCTTTGTAATGACTGTTTTGAATTCATCTTTGTTATAGGTGCTTATTATAAAAAACCTTTTTAGCCATCAATTTCAACGTTGAAATGGGGTGTTGGGCAATATACTACCGCGCTTTAATTTCTTTTCCCACAATATTTTAGGAACTTCTTTTCTGTTCATATGAAATATTCCTACACAATCATTGCTTAAAATAGTTTCATGTCAATTTTTAAATTTTAATATATTTTGAGAATGTAATAATCATTTTGTGACTAGTGAGTAAGATTTCAAATGTAGAAAGGGGAAGAAAAAGGACTGATATTTTTATTAGACTCCATTATCATACTAGAAGTATTTACAATGTATGTAATTCCCTAAGCTTTGTGCTTCAGTTACTTAATAATTGTAAAATTCCGTTTGTAGAAATTTCTATGAAATTGATTCCAAACTGGATCCAACTTGTTTGTTAACAAGATGCAAAGAAGGAAAAAAGAAAAATATTTATTTTACATCACCTGGTGTTCGAGACATTGTAATAAACAATGCTGATCGAGTGAAGGTAAGTGTACATAAAGTTAAAGAAAATTTATTCAAACAAGTATCCCTATTATATGTCACAGTACTTATTCTCAAAACCCTTAAAGGGAAAAAAATAGCATTTTTAAAGAATTTTTCATGTAGGTTCTCTAGAAACCATGTATTAGTTCAAAATTCCATCTTTAATAATTCAAAATACTTAAGGAAGTGGAAAGGAAAAAAAAAAGATGGAGGGGGGATTATAATTTTATTTGCACGTACTAACTTGATATTACAAGTCTTGAAGCATCATCATACATAAGTTAACATTTAATATTCTCTCTCTAACAGTTTTCATTCTTTTTTAATGCAATTGAGTCATTTCATATCAAATCGCACCCTCATAAAACATCACTAATTTTTAGCGACTTGAAACTTTTTTTATGAGGTCTGGGGCTGAAAAGAGGTGACTGAATTTTTTTCCCCTAATCACACTCCTTTCATAAATATTACCAATTATTTTTTCTGAAAAATCATGTGTCCGCTAATGTTTAACATTTTTTGTGCAAATACTATTTCCTTCATAAAAATAAAATTACCATTAAATTTAACTTAAAAATATATCCTTTCATAAGATGTAAAAATTATTTTTTTAAACATTAAAAAAATTAAATATTTAAAATATATTTTAATTTTTAAAATGCAAATTTTAACAGTAGGTCGACACTACAATTAATTTAAAAAATACTCGTATATTTCTACACTAATATTGTATAGATCTGCCAAATTTCAAAATGGGACACTCATTATAACATTTAAAAAAAATAGTTTGTTCACCGGAGCACGTAGGCAGCTCGCTGCCCGCCGGACTCGCTGCTCCAATTACAGGGTATCAATGACGTGTTGCATCATGAGGTCCAACCGTGAGATTTATATCATCGTATAAATCATAGAAACACACATATGGTCTCAAATGAAAGTCTTCTGACGAAATGCGACTACATTTATTTATATACAACTGACATGGCTATGGTCTGCCTAAAGCAGAGTGGCCTTCTTTTTCAAATATATCGAGTCAGTTGTATAAACAGAGGAATCCATGAAACATATGCATTGTTCTGTGAAGTTAGTAACCACAGATAGTCTTAGATATCAATTCTATTGTTACTTGCATTTTCTTAATGTGAAAATCTATAATTGCAGAAAAGGTGTATGTTTGGGTTGTTACAACCAGCATACTTGTGAAGTTGAAAATTGACTGTTTGTTGTCCAATAAGTTATAGTATTTATTGGAAAAACTAGTTTTAAAAATTCCTTCTCGTGACGATTAAGTGAATGTTTTTTTTTTTTTCAAGAAAGTGAAAATCAACTATAATTGTTCATGCTGCATAATGTTGAGTAGTGACAATGACGAATAAAGGTGTACCGCTGGTCATGGTCACCCTAACGTATCACTTGATACAAGTAAGTTAATCTTCTGTTCAGGGCAGGATTTAAGTAGTGTGGGGCCCCAAGCACAAAATTGTGTTGCCACCCCCGCTCCCCCCCACCCCCCGAAAAAATAGCTCCATCTTTATTAAATAAAAAATGTGCTATAGTACAAGTACTTTCTGTACAGATACAAATTAAAACTGATAATTTTTATAGAAATTTGAGACATAAATTTCTATTTGGTCTATATAGGCCTCCTCTTTTGTCCCGAGGGCCCCCATATATTGATAGTAATCGTCTACTGTGATTGGCATGTGTTTAACGGGACGCTCTAGCAGATGCTGCAGCAAAACAGCAAGTAGCCATTTCTATTGCATTTAATTTCTCAGATTCGTCTCAATGTAACTTTGTAACTTACCGAACTTATGAAAAACTGTTCAAAAATTTCTATAGTATTTTTTTTTAACTTTTTAAACTATCGAGGGAGAAATTTAAAAAAATAAAATTAAATAAGTATTTGTTTTTAATTTGATTTATTCCATACATACACACCAAATGAAAGAGCAACATATGTTCATTAATGTCGCAAAAAATTAAATTTCTGTCACGATTACAACAAGTTAAAAATGAATAAATTTTAGCAATGCAATCATTGTTTCGAAAATTTTGAAAATTCATATAATCTCAAAAAATATTTGGGAAAAAATGAGAAACACGTTTCATGTTTTTGCTTGTACTCTTCATAGGAAAAAAAAAATTAAAATCTGGAACATCAAGGTCAAATTTTCCTTAAAGTTGTGCAATTCGACATCAAATGACTCAATTGTATTATTCATAATTTTTTACATTTTATATAGTTCATAGAAATGACAATCTAAACCTAAATTGCATATTCTAAGTGTATAAAATAACTTATCTTAAAGTAAAGAATATATAAATATTGTAACATTGCTCTCTTTACCTATGGGCAATGTTTCAATCAAGTAATTTTTTAGTGTTTTTTTGAATTTTTTGCTTAACTCCTTAATATGGTTAGGTAGTTAATTGCAGAGTATTGCAGCATTCCGATAAGGATCCTTCTTTGAGGAGGATTTTGCAGAGTCCATCCTGTGATAGTTTTCCTTTCCTCTTGTATTGTATTGATATACAGATTTGTTTTGAATAAGGTGAGAGTTACTGTTTTTCATGAGCATAATTACCCTATATGGATAAATTGCAACAACAGTCATTATTTTGTATTCTCTATATGACATTTTCTACACGAATGGTTGGGAAGCAGGTGTAATATTCATCTTAGAGCTCATTTCTGTATTATCATTATGCTGTCCATGTTCCTTATATACATCAAAATATCAAAAAAATCATCTCCAATGTGCTGTGAAATTACCCACTTGGAGTATATAATATATTGGAGTTTATAATACTTTGACTAATTGTGTAATAATTGATGTTTATTTTTGTGTTTCAGTTAATAAATACTGGTGTGAAAACATTTGTAAGATGTTACAATACTGACATGGAGTGTGCATTTAGATTGGCTCAGGAGGTAACACCAAATTTTTATAATCCTGTCATAACAATAAATTTTATTATGTTTCACTAATATAAAAATTTTAAGTTTTCTCCTTCACCATTTAGTATATTTTACGTTTTTTCAACAAAACTATATATATATATATATATTATGTACTTAATCTCCAAATTTCATAATTTAAATTTTCTTTTTTCATTTTTTCCGTTTGTTAGTAAGATCTGTTGAATTTATTGTAAAGTGAAAATTCATGTTTCACAGGGTTTGCAGAGTATTATTCCTTTTATTGGACCAAAGCGGCGTGTGCCCATCACAAAAGATGATCTTATAACATTACTTACTTGTGACAATCCAAAATTGCCTCCTGAAATTTTCCGGCTAAGCCCAAAGTGTCAAGAACATCTAAATGCTATTTGTAAGTTGATGAGCAAATCTGTACCTTAGAGATCAAATGTTGCAGATCACAATTTCCATACTTCACTCGTAGGAAGAAAAACTATCAACTCTTTTAGTTAGAAATATATCTTTATTTACAGTTTGGTTAGTTGTTAATAAAGTTGGGGTTACTAAGTGTAGACCTTCAAAGAGATTTCTCTCTTGCTGTCATTTTGATATCAATATAATCCTGAATGTGGAGTTGAACTTTAAGTTACAGAAATTATATTTCTACACTGGAACTTACATATTAAGTGAAGGAGGGAAGGGTGCACGTGTGTATGCTCCCTTTGTCAGAAAGGTGACTCCACTTGCATATATTGCTTATGAAATGTTCAGAGTGTAACTACAAATATATTAAAACGTAACAAAATATGTAGTTTTAGGTAAAATACATAAAACAAAGATGGTTCTAATTAATTCAAAATGTCTTGTACATTCTAAAAAAATATTATTGAACGCAGGGTTTTCTTCTTGTAAAAATATGTGTTTACGTGAAAATTCCATTGCTCCTTTATTATTATGTATACTTTATAATGTATCTATTCAGTAGTAATATCTAGAGATATAATCAGTAATGTCATTCACTAAAAAAATTCCTATTAAGTTATCAATTATTTTGCTAAACTTTCTGAGCATAGATAAATATATATTGCTGAAAATTGTTCTGTTGATTTCAGGACATAGTGTATAACACTTTAGAGCTATGGAAATATAGCCTGGAAACTTAATGTGGTATATTCTTGTACTCTTTATTAAAATGTGTGATTTAAAACCATTATGGATTTCAAATATTTTCTGCTTGATAAGTGATGAAATTAGATAAATATTCTATGATGTGACAGTTTCCAATAAAGAGAAAACTAATTTTAACCCGAGACTTCCCATTTATAATGATGGAAATTACTTTGAAAATAAATTTTCACAAATAAACTAATCTTTGTATGGAAAATATTTTAACACTTCTTAATATCTATGGCCTGTTGCTATTATCACTGTCATCTCATAAACAGCTCTTGGGTGCATTCCTGGTCACATAAGCATTTGTCTGTAGATGTCCCTGCAGGGTGTGTGTTTGTGTCGAGGTTTTTTAATTTTACAAATGTGTGTTCCAAATTCCGTTGAAATTGCTCGAGACACTGATTTATTCTAAAATTTCATCCATCCGTTTTATCAAAGCCGAGTATTATTAAATTGTGTAAACAATCAGTTATCGAGACTTTTTCTTCTAATTATGTGTTGAAATTATTTTATGAAAAATATTTTTTGTTTTAGCTCAGGGTAGCTGTGTACTTTCATTTGTGGAAGAAGATAACAAAAATGACCCCGATAACAATCCTCTAAAATTGCACCTGGTCGGTTGGAGGGGAAAAACGTCTGCTAGAGGTTATGTTCCTACTGCAGACTGTGTACATTATTTACGATTGTGTGGTGCTGATGTGTCAAAGTATGGTGCGTAACATTTTTTAATCTGATAGAACTATGAATTTTTTATTAATTATAAATTGTTAATGTGAGAAATCTATATTGATGAAACTATAATGGGTAATTCCACATGAAATCAGCCTAAAAAAGCATGACCCCTTCCAATTAGTTTACAATTTTTTTAAATTCTTCAATGTGATGTGAAAAAAGCTAGAAGCATCATATTAAGTGCTTATGTTTGACCTTTAAAGTTGTTTCAAAATTATACCACAAATTGGTAAATTTTCTGAGCATTCTGATAAACTTCGGAAAAAATTGAAATCTCACATGAAAATATATTCTAAAATAAAAAATGTTTCTCCCAACAGCAAACGGTTCAAAGAACAGGTTTTTTACATTGAGCCTCATTTCATTTGAATTTTATACCAATGTTTTTACTCCTTAATTCAAAAGTGCCCCTTTTTTCAAACCTTAATTCCCAAAATACATAATCTTTGATTTTCGAGATTATTGACCCAAAATGTTATATAGACTTCAATTTTCTTGCAAAAAAGAGAATTTGCAAGTGAAACTGGAAATTTTAAAAGTTGCAGGTGTTTAAAGACCTTCTACATATTTTTCTTCTTCTCCTCCTTCTCTTCCGTCTTCTTCTCCTCCTTCTCTTCCATCTTCTTCTCCTCCTTCTCTTCCATCTTCTTCTCCTCCTTCTCTTCCGTCTTCTTCTCCTCCTTCTCTTCCGTCTTCTCCTCCTTCTCTTCCGTCTTCTCCTCCTTCTCTTCCGTCTTCTTCTCCTCCTTCTCTTCCGTTATTCCTCTCCTCCTCTTCCGTCTTCCTCTCCTCCTCTTCCGTCTTCCTCTCCTCCTCTTCCGTCTTCCTCTCCTCCTCCTCTTCCATCTTCCTCTCCTCCTCCTCTTCCGTCTTCCTCTCCTCCTCCTCTTCCGTCTTCCTCTCCTCCTCCTCTTCCGTCTTCCTCTCCTCCTTCTCTTCCGTCTTCCTCTCCTCCTCCTTCTCTTTCGTCTTCCTCTCCTCCTCCTTCTCTTTCGTCTTCCTCTCCTCCTCCTTCTCTTTCGTCTTCTTCTCCTCCTCCTTCTCTTTCGTCTTCTTCTTCTCCTCCTTCTCTTTCGTCTTCTTCTTCTCCTCCTTCTCTTTCGTCTTCTTCTCCTCTTCTTTCTTCTTCTTCACCTCCTCCTCCTCCTCTTCTTATCAAAAAAAAATTAAAGTTAATCTACACATTTCCTTCACAATTAACACTCTGAAATCTCAAATTGCAATCAAAGCATACAATATATAGAAATCA
>BOPP01000089.1:2881447-2898671 GCA_017312745.1 Gryllus bimaculatus
AAGAAGAAGATAGGTCTTCCCACATCAAAAAATCTCACACTCACAAAACATCACTATTTTTTTAGCGACTTGAATTTTTTTTATGATTTCTAAGGTTGAGAAACTAGTTTTGTCCAGTTTTTTTTTCTGTTTTTTTTTCCTAATCACTTTTCAAGAAATAAAATTTAAGACCATTTACCTTTTCCCAAGAATCATGCGCCGCGCTAGTGTTTTAAAAATTTTTTTTGCCGTTTTAATTACACAAAATCAAAATTACACTGTTAAAATTTAACCTTTAAAAAGATATACTTTTTTCATGTGAATGTAAATATTAAATTTTTTTGGTAAAAATATGTTATATAAATATTTAAAAAAATATTTTAATTTTTTAAAATGGCAATTTTTTCTACTTTCGATAGCCACTTAAATTTAAACTTTTAAAAAAAATACCGATGTACTTTTTTTTACACTCATTTTTTGGTTGTTATATATGCCCAAATTTTTAACGTGGGGCAACACATAAATTAACATTTTAAAACAATTGTTTGTTCATCGTCCGCAACGTATTTATCCGCGCACGTTTTTTCTTGAGCCCTGCTTCGCTAGAATGCGAGAGGACGTTTGATTATTTTGACAAAAAGGAATTTTTTTAACGTCGAATTTTGTAGTTTCACTTTTCGATGCAAACACATAGTTTCTAAATATACGAGGGCGAACATTTCTTCGTTACGCCATATTTTTTTTTGTCACAACGCTCGGTTGTTATCATTATTCTTAAAATTTAACTTATGTTTGGGAAAGGAAGTAGGGGTAGATATTGCGGAGCTCAATAAAACGTGCGGAATATATTAAAGGCAGCCCCGCTGTCCAGGACCGTCAATGAAACGGCGCATGGCGACGTCCAAACCATGATGCACCCGTGAAGACTTTTGGTAAATTGAATCGCAGAAACACACCATAACAGCCTGAAATGGGTAAATCTTCTGACGAACAAGAAAGTTTTATTTATAATTACTAACACTCTGCCAGGGTCTTGCTGAAACAGAAGCAGCCCTGCTTTGAGTCAAGTGTATTAAACAGAGGAAAATCCAATCCAGACGTGTGCGTTGTTCTGGCGAGTTAGTAAGAACAATAGCTAAGCATAATATCAAATACTATTGTTATTTGAATTTGAATTAAGTATTATATATATGAAAAATCTATAATTGCAGAAGAAATGTACGTTCTTAGGTGATACAACCAGCATTCTTAAGAAGTTGAAAATCTACTTTTTGGCATAAAAAAAGCTATATTGGAAAACTAGTTTTTCAAAATTCCTTCTCGTGACACGTGAAGTTCCTTCAAGAAAGTGAGAATTCGTCTAACACTTATTATGTCGCAATATGTAAGGGCAGGGACATGATGAATAATGTGCCTCTGCTGTAATACCTAAATATGAGTAATAAAAACAACGCAACGATCTAGAATATACTACAGAGAGTGGCTGTCCCCTATAGTTTTCCAGTGCTCTGATGAAGCTCGCCAACAGAGGCTGCCATGTTTTTGAAGTCAAAACGGCGGTGTATTCAACTTCTATACTGATCGACGTGGTGTTGCTCGTATCACAACTTATTCTTTATTGTTTTTCGTTTTAACGGAATTGGCAATTACATTCGCTTTCAGGTTTTAATGTCAACTACAGTACCATTTTAATAGCTTCCTTTCTTAATGACAATCTCGAATTGCTGGGAAGCAACAATGTATTTAAAATGTTTTCTTCAATTCGTTCTCATAACATATTGCATTCCGTTTTTAAATGATTCGTTTTTTGATAATAGAATAACAATAAGAGGATTTATATTACACGCGAACCTAATATTACACGCGACCGACACGCCCCCCATTCCGTGCCAACTTAATGTTAGAATTCTTTGTTTCCAAGGGGCGCTGCTATAACGGGCAAAAACAACGGCTTCAAATTTTGCTTTCAAAGATTGAGGCGCTTCACCAGTCTAAGTAGTATATTCTATATTCTAGTATATTGTAATATGCAAGTGTGCAAATTCAAACGCGTGTTTCCTCCGGGAAACAAGTGACATGAAGAAAGAAAGTGCTTAAGTGGTTTACGCGCGATGCTACAAGGGACATGTGAAAAATATTGCAAGAAGGCAAGAAGCAAGAACCAAGGCCAAATACAGTACCGTTGCGTGGTGCTGGTGGTGGATACTAAAGTGCTTTTGCCATTTGTGACGGATGTGGCCAAGGCGCGGAATGCGAGAATGAACCGTTTGGTAATTGACTCAGGGGTAACAAAATGCCTTGGCTACCGTTCCATCGATAACGGTTTCTGATCTTTCGAGCTTTTGTGAGTGCTGGGCGGATTGTTTTTTGGCAAAGGACCAACGTCAACAGTGAGTGCTGTCGTAAAGGGAGTTATTTGATTGTGAAGTTCTGATCAGTGGTGGAAGTGGTTGACAGGCCACATTTACAACGTACTGAATCTTCCTATTGGTCGTTCGCAAATTCATGTCTGTGCGAGTCCATGCGAGCAGATACAAAAGGTGCGAGTTCGGTCCCCAAGATAGAGATGGTGTGTTTTTAGCGGTGGAATGTTATACAAGTTGAATAATTCGTGCATTGAAGTAATTTTAATAGAGAATCAACCTGTCCCCTTTGGCCGTCTCTCCGAGCCGATGCCGAGTGTGCATGAATCGTTTGGGCCATCAAAACAAACGTCACGTAGAAAAGATTTCTGTTCATGAGGCGGCGGCATAGGTGTCCCAAGGGAGAAGACTTCTTTTGTGGAGCGTGTGGAGGGGAAAGCAGCAGAGGGGTTATTTCAAGTCAAGAACGCAACAGCAACGAGTGCTGGTGAGATTCATTAATGCTGATGTGTGTGGACGATGGAGGAGGCGACACATTGGAAGGCTCAAAAGTATCTACACGCGCAGTTTTCTTGATAGCACGAGCTCCTAGTCTCTCAGCGCTAAATAGCACGGCCCGTTGAAATAGTTAAGTTCAATTCGAGCGGGCACGGTACCAATTTACAATGCTGCCAACAACACAATCGTACCTTCAAACAATCGTTGTATTTTTTACTGGCACCGCTTGGGGCGTTAAGTTTCATGCCCACAGTTGGTACGCCCTTTAAGTAGTGACGTGATTTAGAGCCCTCCTCTCCCCGCCACTCCCCGGCTATCAAGAAAAACTTTGCGGGTGTAGTACAGGGTGCGCCAGAGAAACTTACTTATTTGAAAGGTCACTAAACACAATACTTCAGTTTATTGTTTTTATTTTTTTTTATTTGAGAATACAATATCCCATTTTTTTTCATGCAGTCTTGAAAATGACATCGGATAAATGGCGACCTCCATTGCGCATACAACTGATGAAGTTGATTTTTTGAAATTCGTAACCACTCTTTGCAGCATATCAATCGTATGTTGGCAATGGCGTCGAGAATGTTGTTCTTGAGGTGTGCTATGGTCGGGTGGTTCGATCACATAAAACCAGGGATTTCAAAATAACCCCATAAAAAGAAATCGCATGGACGTCAAATCTGAAGCGTGCCGGCAATGGAGCATCGCCTCTGAGAGAGGATGAGGCGTCGGGAATGTTCCGCAACAAATTCATTGTGTCTCGTGCTGTGTGTGCTGCGGCTCATCTTGCTGAACCACACGTTCCTAACGGTTCATTTTCTTTGAAGTCTTTGGAAGAAAAAATTCCTCGATCATGTTCCTGTGGACGAGCTCCATTCACGGTAACTGGCGGCGTTCGTTTTCTTCAAAAATAAGGACATTATTCCCATTACCGACATCGCAACACCAGACAGTACTCGCTCACAATTAAGTGGCTTCTGGTGAAGCTTCACCGCGGAGTTTACACCACAACCAATAACGCATGCTTTTTGCTTGTTTGACTGCGCCGGAAATGTGGACAGTGAGCCCTCGTCCCTGAAAAAAACGACCGCGACTTCAGGCAGGTTTGTCAATCCGGCATTTCACATGCATTTTGACGGGCAACAAAATGCCTTTCCAGTTAAATCTTGTACAACGCCAGTTTGTAGGGATGAATTGAAGGTTCATGCAGAATTCGTCGAACAGTGGGTGTCAGAAATTCCCATAGAAGCTGCGTGTTTGCGAGCGAACGTCGGGGAGAACGCACAACTGACTGCCTCACTCTTTCGATATTTTCCGGGGTTTCTGATTGTCGCGTTGACGTTTTTTTTGGGTTTAGGATTTGGGGTTTGGGATTTCTGGGTTTAGCGACACTTCCACACTCCCGAAATGAGTTTAAACCCACGACAGAATCGAACTTTACGGCCAGGGAACGAGTCTGTGAGGAGGAATTTCAAAGCGAGCGCGGAAGGCAACGTTGCGTAGCAACAAGTGTGACGTCTGGAATACTCACAGCGACGCACAGACACGCAGAGCTTTCGTATAACAAATATATTTATTAAACAAGAAAACAAAACCATAATATACACTTAATAATCTCATTACACACCCTAGCTGCTGTAGACCTACTATCCCCCTGATCGCGGGAGCGATCCAAAAACCGATTTGAAGATGGATTTGATGTGGGCATTCGTCCACTCCTACTTTGAAGCGCGCACAAAGCCTAGCTTCCGTGACCGGAATGTCAGCTGGGACACAAAGTCCGTTTCTGGCGCACAGCAACGGCGTTTGGCTCGATCGCAGGAGCGATCTTATTCCGAATGAGAATCGGCGTGAATCGTGGCACTCAAACACTCTTCACAGCTCGGAGACGCAAACAAGCATCGGCTCCCCCGTGACCGCAGTCACCCAAGGTCCATAAAGTCCCGCGGCTTCGTTCAACTAATGATCAGCCTTGCGCGAGCCTGGCTCGCATATGCACCGTCCTGGGGCGCCAAGTTTTGTGCACACAGCACGAGGTTCTCCCACGCGATCTCCAGAACCTGCCTACTGGCTCCGTCACCGTAAACGGCGAGGCCCACGTGACGCTCCATACGTCACGGCCACGCCCTCGCCTTTTGTTATAAAGTAACATGAAAAAGCTTCTATTAAGCCCGGAAGACACCCAAAGCCTTGTGTCTCCCGTCTCCGCGTTCTTCCTTTACGGAAAACCCTTTTCCGTGGCGAGAACTAATCCGCAACCAAGCGTCCCCAATAGATGCCATGAGCGCATCGCTGGCTAATACGTTTTCACAAGTGAGCGACCGTTAGAAAAAGAAGCTCTTCGACTGCGAGGCCGCTGCTCCCTATCCACAGCATGATGGCAACTAACTGGAAGGAGAAAAAAAACTTGGGAACTTCTCTCCAGAATACGCCCACACTCTCGCCCTCTAACCGCCGCTAACTCAGACGCGCGGCGGAATTTTTCAAATAAGTAAGGTTTCTCTGGCGCACCCTATACTTGGTCTGTTTCACTTGCCGATTACGCAAAGTTTCGAATTGTTATGCATTTGAAAGAGAAGTCCGGACAGGTTGATCGTGAATAATTTGAAGAGTTACTGAAACGTTTTGGTTGATAATCAAACGTGGAACGAACCACAAATAGGTTTTCCATTGCGGATGACTGGCTGGCAGTTCAAAAAATGATAAAGTCCAAAGAGTCTTGTCTCAAGGCTCAACGGACTTCAACTGGTAATCATAACTTCCTTCTTCACCTCAGGCGCACAAACCGCACAGTCGTGAGGCTGGCAGTGGCATTGCTGTTGGCTACTGAAACTGACAAAAGTCATTGGAACAACCTGTCTATCTTCTCAATTGTTTGGGACCAAGCTGAGAAGCTAGTGAAGTCACCTTACGATATTTTGGTGGGAAATCCCGTGCAATTTTGCACAAAAACTTGCCACGTGTTTGGACCAATTGCTTTGTGGCAATTCGCGCAGCAGAAGCTCCGCAAGTGGGATGCCGAAGGGAAGCCAGGAGTCCTTCGTTTTGGTTATTTTCAGCCATTGAAACGCTACAGTAGTCTGGATTCAGGTTGAGAAAAATAGAAGCGGGAGCCAAAGTGTTTTTTAACCAGAAACAATGAGAGGTATTGCTGTTAATTCAAGGCAGGAAATGCTGTTTGCAGCTTTCGTCAGTGAGAGTCGATGATCCAAATGATGTTCGAAGAATACGGCGAAGCCTAGTGTCCTAAGCGAACTAGAGTCTGAGCCAGAAGCAGCTGTTCAGTCCGGCAGAAGATTCAGTTTTTGTTAAATTCGGAGCCTGATGCTGTGGAAGCGTCGTTAGTCTGCGAGACAGGTCCATCTTAACGTCACCGGCACGCTATGTCGATGATGAAATGTAGCTGAACTTGAGCCGAGGAAGTTACAAGGAAGGCGATGGGGATCTGGAGACAAAGGAGTTTGAAAGGTGCATGAAGGAGCAGGTCAATCATTGCTCTAGAACACTACGTACACAACCTAATCGTTGAGCTACACGAAAACTTTGGGTGTCCCAGACAAAGAAATCATAAGTTGCCGAAGTTAGCAGATTATAAAGCAGACTGGTTATGTCAACGGTTTCAACCAGAACCTGGAGTGGATTTCGAAAAAACTTTAGGGTCACTTTGTACGGCTTTGATACGCTTTGGTCAGTGTCGCAACTAGCGAGAAGTTAACATCGCACCCAGGTTGATGTGAAGGCAGCATTCGCTGGAACGCTCATGCTGTCTCTCGGGACTTCCTGAGGACATCTTTATCATGCCAACTCCAGAGATCTCAGATGGCACTGAATCGAGTGTGGCAGCTGAAACGGACTTGTACAGACTCAAAGCAGTCGACCCCGCTTGCCTGGAATCAGCGTTTTAAGGAAGTTTGTGGTAGCTCTTGGTTTATCTGAGAGCAAGTTGCTTGTTTCGTTAAGGAACGGTCGACGGCTATCCACTTTGGTAGTTTTTGTAATGTTACGACCGGGGTTGTGGCAGCGACAAGGCAGAGTGACGCCAGAGTTTCTTGAAGAGTTGTAAGTTCGTTTTAAATTACCATTGAAGAAGTTTCGCTGCTTCCTGAACCTGCAGATTTTCCAAGAAAGAAAAAAGGGTCAATTCTGATTCATCACTGGGTTTCTCTAGTGGGTACTCCAACGTTTAACACGAATGAAGCTAAATCCTATGTCAACGCACTGTTGATCTGTATCTTCAAGATTCTGGAAATACGGCACTGACATCTGCGCTTAATCGCAAAGCAATGTGCCTGGCCTGATGTACACTGGGCCGTGGCCACAGACCGGACATCGCTTTTGCGGTGAGCTTACGCAATCGCAGTTCTTGGAGAAGCGGAGATGAGTCTCTGGGCCTTGTTTCAGGGAGAATCATGCGATAACATCAAGAATTTTTTTTATACTCTTTCTGGAAAAAATATTGATCTGGAAGAAATATTAAAAACAAATCATCTATATAACTGGTTGAAATATTGATGTTTTTTAGAACATCATGTGTTTTTGCCATCACTAAATCATATCAGTTTTTTTTTGAAATTCTACACTGCTTCTTGGATTTTCAGAAATCTTGCTCACTGATATTCAAGTAAATTAGTGCTTTATAAATATCCTGGCATACTTTTATCAAAATACAGCTCACTCTTCTCTGATTAATTTTTGGTATTTGAAATAGATAATTTTTCTTGAAATTTTTCATTAAACAGCTAAAATACACCTTAAAGAAGGCAAAAATATGCATTTTTTGCTCATTAATAATCAAATTTCATTAGAATACTGGAGGAACAATGAGAACTTAAAGGTGAGACTGATGGCTGAAATTAACAAAAAAAGAGAATGGAAGTTCAATATTTTTTGGCGCTAATTAAAGTGTTGTTTTTTTTTACGAACATTTTCAAGGTCAGATTCTTGACACATTTTATCTATAAATGTATTAAATGTTTTTTTTCCAATATTCATGTTCAATTATCAGACGCAATTTAACTGTACTCCTCTCATATGTTTTAAAGTTATAATTTTTGTCAGAAGGGCTAGTTTCGGTTTTCTTTTTTTAAAGGAATTTGGTCCGCAAGTGCTGAATAAAATGTCTGTGTGATGCCTACTATTTTGTATGCACTTGTTTAGTAAAGAATTGCTTTTACATGTAATAATTGATTGTGTTTTTTGTTTGTATAAGTAAGTTTCAATTTGTTATCATTATGGTGTGTTATAAAACTACAAAATTAAAAGAAATAGTTTTTGTATGTTATATAAATGGTGAAATGTGAAGGAATCTTTAAAAGACACATTTTCAAAGAAAATCAATGTATCAATCAATACATTGGCACAAGAAACTGATGGTAATGCCGTTTGCCCATTAACCTTGAACTATTCAAGATATCTGCTTGAAATATTCGGTGATGATAATCATGTTAATAATACTAAGCACCTGATCCTCGAACATGAGTCATAGGTTCTAGTCTGAGTGTTTAGGAATATTTTTTGCACATTTTTTGAGAAAAAAAAATTATAAATTGCTTCAGAATAGAGGTAAAAACTTAATTGAAGGAATGGTCATCTTTTCAGCACATCACTTATAAGTAGTGCAAAATCCATTAAAATTTATTCATTAGTTCTGATAAATGGGACACAAAGTTGCCTGTTTTAACTTTGATGGGATAGGGCCTACATCGTCATCACCTTAAAAACTTCAAAACATTGAAATATGACAAATCAACAATCACCATATAACAGAACACTTTTTTATTTTTATGAAATGTTTACAAAACAAGTTTTTAAATATCCATTTGAAAGTTTAATATGCATATGAAGTAAATATGTAACTCCCTTAGTTAGTTAATATATCATACTATAGTTCTATTTTGTATTCTTAAGAATAGGAGAGGGGCGAATGGAGATTTAAAAATTATGAATTTTTCTTATGGCAGCATGTTCACCGGTGATACCCATGATTCGCAAACATAAACGAATGACTGAAATTAATTATATTTTTTGAAGACCTTCGAGCGGTGATTTCTTATTCGTTACACTATTGTCTGCAAATGACAGATGGGATTAAAGTTTAAGGTTTTGGTATGGGAGAAAAGGCCATTGCCATTGTTTTTTCAGGAGTGTTTATTTTTAGTCACTTCAACTCAAAAAAGTAGACTTTTATAACAATACAATTGAATTCAATTTAATCCAATAGTAAATGGTCCATTTTCAAAATGTATAAAATACAATTACAATATACAACATATTTCAACAAATAAGTTTATAAATTACTTAATACTTATGTGCATACACGAGAACAGTATTTGCAGTTCCCATTTTTTCTAGCTTCAGATCTGCCTCTATAATTTCCTCTGGCTCATTTTCATTAACTTCACATTCTAACATAATTTTCACAGCTATTTGAGTCACTTGCTCTCTGATAAGTCCTCCAGTTGGTTTATTCTTAAATTTGTTAACATCTAAAAAAATGAAAATGAAGAATGGCCAAGTGAAATACAAGATATTTTAAATTCACATTAGGATAATTCCATCTGAAATTGGCTGAAAAAAAGCATAACACCTTCCAATTGGTCTAAAATTTTTTTGGCATGTAATTAAATGTGATTAAAAAAAGCTTAGAAAAAATGACATTAAGAAGTTTGACCTTTGACTTGTTTTCAAAAATTATCCAAAATAAGTGAATTTCTGAGAATTTAGATGAACGCCTGAAAAAAATAAAATCTCTCAAGGTGAAAATCCATTCTAACATAAATTTTTTTTCGGCGCTAATAGTAAAAAGTTTCAAAGAAAAAAGTTTTTTTGTATTGAGCCTCATATCATTTGCATTTTTATACGCGAGTTTTACTCTTCTTCTGCCCTGATGCTTCTCAGAGTTTTGGGTTAGCTTTTTTGACATACACCTTTTCACTTTCCTGGATACATAGTATATAGGAGAACAAACGTTGTATAAGGGAAAGTTAATGTATATTGTGGAAAACAGATTTCGGAGATTTCAACGGATTGTATACGTTTTGGAATAAATACATTGACCATCGAACACACGGAAAAATTTGTTTTCTGTTTGTTTTTTTTTCAAAATTTGTCAGTCTGTCAAACCTACTAAGTGCTAATCATGCATGAGGACTTTTTCCAATTGAAGAAACCCCTTATCTATTGGGGATAGAGTTGAAGCTTTGAAAATTTTTCAAAAACAGCTCAAACTCTTTTCTTAAATTTCTTGTAAGAATGGAGTTAAATACATTTTAATAAATTATGGATGTCCTGATTTTTACTGTAGAGCTCTGAATTTTCAAAAAATAGGAAAAGTTCAACAATTTTTTTCAGTCTTCCTTACAACTACAAAAGTAATGATAGAGATTTTTCCTTAATATGGAAATTTTCTTATCCATAATTAGTTCTTTCTTTAAAGTCATGTAACTTATTTGTTTGGAATTTTACTAGTTTCCAGCCATATTGTGTGTAATATGTGCAATTTAAAAAAATACCGAAAACCAAGATTTTATTGAAAACAACTAAAACATCTTTCTTTAAAGTTTTGGTAGGGATAGTGCTAAATATACTTTGTAAAGATA
The DNA here is from genome assembly GCA_017312745.1 of Gryllus bimaculatus. Taxonomy (NCBI): domain Eukaryota; kingdom Metazoa; phylum Arthropoda; class Insecta; order Orthoptera; family Gryllidae; genus Gryllus; species Gryllus bimaculatus. The sequence goes on from BOPP01000089.1 coordinate 2,891,883, forward strand.
TGTCATAAACATCATATTGGCTCTATTTCTTTTACTGTTTTTTGAAACTTTAAAAATGTAATTTTTCTAAAAATTCTCTTCAATGCAGTTCATATGCAGATTTTGGCATTTGTAAACCTGTTATATTGTGAGTAAAAAGTGTTCAAATTACTTCATTGATTTTTCGACACTCAAAAATTTTGCTTTGAAAAAGAGCTTTACTTTTTTTTTTTTTTTTTTTTTTTTTTCCACTCTACAGTAGTGCATAAACCCGCTTTCTTAAAACAACTTCCAAATTTACATAAAATAAAAATTAAATGGCCATTTTAGGATAAGGTTTTGCTATTGATTCATCTTTGGCATATCCTGTATACACACGTCCATTGTTTCCCTCTGACGCTCCACGGTGATCTCTTTCCCAGTGCCTGGCTTTCGATAATTTGTTTTGGCTTTCTATCCTTCCCCATTCTATTAACAAATCTTTAAGTAGTTTTCCATTTCCTTGGAGTAGCGCTGTAACTTTTAGTTTCGCTTCTCTAATTGCATTATTTCTTATCCAATCTCTTCTTGATGGTTTTACACACCCAAATTCAAAAGTGCTCTTTTTTCTAACCTAAATTTAAATAAGAATACATATTTTTTTATTACCCAAATAATCCAATTTTTAATATTGAGAAACATATTTTTCAAAAAGCAATGAATCTACTTTTGCTAGAATCTAATCTTACATTTCCATCACAGTTAACGTTGGTAATTTCAGGATTGCGATCAAAGCAATTAAAAATCACTTTTAATAATGTTCTCCATAGAAATCACAGAAACATGTAGTATAAACGAAAAATTAATTACAAAGTAAATGAAACTAATAGATCTAATTATTGATATATATTAAACCCACGTGTTTAAACACTAACACACATATTGAACACAGATTTGAATGCAGATAAAAGACTTGAACAAATTCATATAGAAGCGAAGGCTGGAGCGGCTGTCAAGCTCCGCAAGCAGGTGCTTCATTACTTGATTTCATGTTTATTTTATTTTAAATATCTGACTTGTAACAAACATTTTTGCCAAGTGGAAAAGGACTGAATATGGTTTGAAAGGAAATTTTTTGCTGCTTTTGTTTTGTTACTGTTTTAATTTACAATCTTGTTATTTGTTGAATGTAGTGATATGTGAAAAAATGAACAAGTGGGCATTGTAGCCTGTCTCTGTAGTAATACACCTTCTAACTTATATATCACTCTTACAGGTGGTAATCTTTTAATTAGACAAATATCATTATTCCTAACCAAACAAAAGAAGATAATGAATAACTTACATTATTGAATGCAACCTACAAAGTCTTATTTTATTTTAAACTCAAAATTGGGAATAACTTCACATATTAGTGATGCTATCTTATTTGTAAAATGAAAAATGGAAATTAAAAACATTAAATTTGCAAACAACGACTGGGACACTGATTTCCCCAAAAGGATTGTCCTTGGCAAAGGTATGTAATGGCACACAGTCTGGAAAGAAAGTTTTTCCTTTTACTTAGAACTCATAACCTCTAATAAGCTATTCAATAGTTTACTTTGGCCCCTGACCTTGACAGCATGCCCTGCTTCACGCTGTCCCAGGCATTCTTCTGGAGTTGTTCAAATAAGTTTTCTTAGAAAATCAAGGTACAGTGCTCGGTAGAATCAAATATAATCTTTTCTAGTAAACAGCACTCTAACTAGTCAGCTGTTTGAGTTTAAAGCTGTATCCCTCCACATAGTTTCAATTGTTCGACAATTGAAGTAAACAATTTTGCATTTTATTTATAAAAATGGATAAAAGTGAGTTATTAGGCAGTGATTAAATTTGTATTCAAAAGGGTTTAGACGTCAATAGACAAATAAGGCTGAGTTAGATGAAGTTCATGGGCACATCTTACTCTGTCTTTGCAAACTGGTGGGATTAGTAAAAAATGAGTTTAAAAGATGGGTTTGGACATCCACAAAAGATGAACACCTGTCCTGGACGCCTCAAACATGATTGATAAAATCTATGATTGTGGTTTTAAGTGATCAATGAATCAAGTGTGGAAAATACTTGAGGCCACAGGCAATATGCGAAAGCAAGTCACTTTAATTTTGCATGAAAAATTGAAATGTGAAAATAATCGTGGCAAGATGGGTGCTGCGTTCCCTGACAGAAGAGAATAAACGCAGAGTCATGTGGTCGATTTTGAGGCTTGTTTTGGCACTTTTTCATCACAATTCCGGAAAGGCATCATCAATCACATGATGTATCATCACAGTTATGAACTTTGGATACATTACTACACTCCAAGAGACAAAAGAACAAATAAAACTGGATTTTTGAAGGCAATACGAATGAACACTAGCACAGGTTATGTTCATGTTCTTGTTGGGATCCTCACAGAATTACTTTGATTGATTTGATAAGGGAAAAACAATAACAAATAAGTATTGTATTATACTTAGTGAGTGTCATTATTAACTGACTAAAGCAAAGAAATCAAGAAAGATACCATTCTTTCCTAAAAAGGAAAAAAATTCCTTCTTTCATACACAATGGCACAGGTCACACCTGAGGCCAAAATTATGGGGGATTAGAGTTCGCAATTATTTACAAAAATCCACTGAGCTTTCAAAACTACAGCCTAAAAAAAAATTGTAAAACACGCTTTAAAAAAAGGTATGTAAGAGGTGAAAAAAAGATTATGTTTTTTAAAAAAATCTTCTAAAAAGTTGTTTTCTAAACATTTTTCTAATAAAGACTAATTGAACTTTGTCAGTGGACATGCCCATCCATCCTGTCATGTCATTCAACCGCAACAAGAATATGTGTTACCGTTAAACACATGGTTAAGGTTAGGTATAGTGTAACCCTATATTATTGATAATATAGATTATTTAGTTTCATTTACTTTTGTAATTAATTTTCATAATACTTACATGTTTATATGATTTTCTATATATTGTTAGCTTTGATTTGTTATGACGTTAACCCTTTTGAATACAAATGTTAATCACTGCCTAAAACTCACTTTTATCCATTTTTATAAATAAATGCAAATTGTTTACTTCAATTGTCAACAATGAAACTATGTGATGGATACAGCTTAAACTCAAACAGCTGACTAGTTAGGAGTGCTGTTTACTAGAAAAGATTTATTTTTGATTCTACGAGCACTGTACCTTGGATTTTCTAAGAACTTATTGAACAACCTCCAGAAGGAATGCTGGACAGCGTGAAGCAGGCATGTCAAGGTCAGGGGCAAAGTAACTATGAATAGCTTACTAGAGGTTATGAGTTCTAAGTAAAAGTAAAACTTTCTTTCTAATGACTGTGTGCCATTACATACCTTGCCCAAGACAATCCTTTTGGGGAAATCAGTTGTCAGTGTTGTTGCAAATTTAATGTTTTTAATTTCCATTTTTCATTTTACAAATAAGATACATCACTAATATTTGAAGTTATCAATTGTGAGTAAAATAAAATAGCACTTTGTAGTTGCATTCAATAATGTAAGTTATCATTATCTTCTTTTGTTTGTGTTAGGAATAATGATATTTGTCTATTAAAAGATTACCACCTGTAAGAGTGATATATAAGTCTAAGAAGGTGTATTACTACAGGAGACAGGCTACAATGCCACTTGTTCATTTATTTCACATTATCACTACATTCAACAAATAACAAGATTGTTAATAAAACAGTACAAAACAAAAGCAGCCAAAAAATTTCCTTTTCAAACATATTCCAGTCCCTTGGCAAAATGTTTGTACAAGTCAGATATTTAAAATAAAATAAACATGAAATCAAGTAATGAAGCACCTTGCTTGCGAGCTTGACAGCCGTCCAGCCTTCCTTCTATATGAATTTTGTTCAAGTCTTTTATGCATTCAAATCTGTGTTCAATAATGTGTGTTAGTGTTAAACACGTGGGTTTATATATTATCAATAATATAGATCTATTAGTTTCATTTACTTTTGTATTAATTTTCGTATACCTACATGTTTCTGTGATTTCTATGGAGAACATATTAAATGATTGTATGCTTTGATCGCAATCTGAAATTACAAACGTTAACTGTGATGGAAATGTAAGATTAGATCTAGAAAAGTAGATTTTTATGCTTTTTGAAAAATATGTTCTCAAATTAAAAATTGGATTATTTGGGGTAATAAAAAATTATGTATCTTATAAATTTAGGTTAGAAAAAAAGAGCACTTTTGAATTTGGGTGTAAAACCATCAAGAAGAGATTGGATAAGAAATAATGCAATTAGAGAGGAACTAAAAGTTACAGCGCTACTCAAGGAAATGGAAAACTACTTAAAGACTTGTTAATAGAATGGTGAAGGATAGAAAGCCAAAACAAATTATCGAAGCCAGGCCTGAGGGAAAGAGATCACCTGGGAGGTCAAGAGGAACATTGGACGTGTGTATACAGGATATGCCAAAGATGAATCAATAGCAAAACCTTATCCTAAATGGCAATTTTAATTTTTATTTTATGTAAATTTGGAGTTGTTTTTAAGAAAGCGGGTTTATGCACTACTGTAGAGTGGAAATTTAAAGCTCTTTTTCAAAGAAAATTTTTGAGTTGTCGAAAAACTTCAATTGAAGTAATTTGAAGCACTTTTACTCACAAATATAACAGTGTTTACAAATTGCTAGAAATCTGCATATGAACGGCATGAGAGATTTTAGAAAAATTACATTTTTAAAGTTTTCAAAAAACAGAAGAATAGAGCAATATGATGTTTATGACATATCTTACTAAGTATATTTAGCACTATCCCTACCAATACTTTAAAGAAAGATGTTTTAGTTATTTTCAAGAAAATCTTGTTTTCGTTATTTTTTTAAATTGCACATATTACACACAATATGGCTTGGAAACTAGTAAAATTATCAAAAACATGTACATGACTTTAATGAAAGAACTAATTATGGATAAGAAATTTCATTTCAAGGAAAAATCTCTATCATTACTTTTGTAGTTGTAGGAAGACTGAAAAAAATTTGAACTTTTCCTATTTTTTTGAAAATTCAGAGTCTACAGTAAAAATCAGACATACCATATTTATAAATGTATTTAACTCCATTCTTACAAGAAATTTAAAGAAAAGAGTTTGAGCTGTTTTGAAAAATTTCAAAGCTTCAACTCTATCCCAATAGATAGGGGTTTCTTCAATTTGGAAAAAGTCCTATGCATGATTTAGGCACTAGTAGTGTTGACAGACTGACAGATATTTTGAAAAAAAACAAACAGAAAAACAGTTTTTCGGTGTTCGATGTTCAATGTATACCCCAAAACGTATACATCCGTTGAAATCTCGAAATCTGTTTTCCACAATATTACATAACTTTCCCTATACAACGTTTGTTACTCCGTATATACGTATGTATCCAGGAAAGTGAAAAGGTGTATGTCAAAAAGCTAACCCAACTCTGAGAAGCATCAGGGGCAGAAGAAGAGTAAAACATCGGTATAAAATGCAAATGATATGAGGCTCAATACAAAAAAACTTTTTTCTTTGAACTTTTTACTATTAGGCGAAAAAAAATTTATGTTAGAATGGATTTTCACTTGAGATTTTAATTTTTTCAGGCGTTCATCTACAATTCTCAGGAAATTCACTTATTTTGGGTATAATTTTGAAACAAGGTCAAAGGTCAAACTTCTTAATGTCATTTTTCTAGCTTTTTTTAATCACATTTAATTACATACCAAAAAATTTTAGACCAATTGGAAGGTGTTATGCTTTTTTCAGCCAATTTCAGATGGAATTATCCTAATGTGAATTTAAAATATCTTGTATTTCACTTCCCATTCTTCATTTTCATTTTTTAGATGTTAACAAATTTAAGAATAAACCAACTGGAGACTTATCAGGAGAAGGTGACTCAAATAGTGTGAAAATTGATGTAGAATGTGAAGTTAATGAAAATGAGCCAGAGGAAATTATAGAGGCAGATGCTGAAGTAGAAAAAATGGAAACTGCAAATACTGTCTCGTGATGTACATTAAGTATTAAGTAATTATAAACTTATTTTTGAAATATGTTGTATATTGTAATTGTATTTTATACATTTGAAAATGACCATTTACTATTGGATTAAATTAATTCAATTGTATTGTTATAAAAGTCTACTTTTTTTGAGTTGAAGTGACTAAAAATAAACACTCTGAAAAAACAATGGGCTAATGCTTTTCTCCCATACCAAAACCTAAACTTAATCCCATTGTCATGTGCAAGACAATAGTGTAAGAATAAGAAATCACGCTCGAAGGTCTTCAAAAATATAATTAATTTCAGTCATTCGTTATGTTTTGCGAATCATGGGTATCACCGGTGAACATGGCTGCCATAAGAAAAATTCATAATTTTTAAATCTCCATCCCCCTCTCCTATTTTAAGGAATACAAAATAGAACTATAGTATGATATATTAATAACTAAGGGAGTTACATATTACTCATATGCATATTACTTTCAAATTGATATTTAAAACTTGTTTTGTAAACATTCATAAAAATAAAAAAGTGTTCTGTTATCAATGGTGGATTTGTATGATTTGTCATATTTTCAATGTTATTGAAGTTTTTTAAGGTGAGACGGTGTAGGCCCTATTCCATCAAAGTTAAAACAGGCAACTTTGTGTCCAATTTTATGAGGAACTAATGAATAAATTTTAATGGATTTTGCACTACTTATTAAGTGATGTGTGAAGAGATGACATCCTCAATTAAGTTTTTATCTCTATTCTGAAGCAATTTATAATTTTTTTTTCTCAAAAA
>BOPP01000089.1:2898696-2913403 GCA_017312745.1 Gryllus bimaculatus
AAGAAGAAGATAGGTCTTCCCACATCAAAAAATCTCACACTCACAAAACATCACTATTTTTTTAGCGACTTGAATTTTTTTTATGATTTCTAAGGTTGAGAAACTAGTTTTGTCCAGTTTTTTTTTCTGTTTTTTTTTCCTAATCACTTTTCAAGAAATAAAATTTAAGACCATTTACCTTTTCCCAAGAATCATGCGCCGCGCTAGTGTTTTAAAAATTTTTTTTGCCGTTTTAATTACACAAAATCAAAATTACACTGTTAAAATTTAACCTTTAAAAAGATATACTTTTTTCATGTGAATGTAAATATTAAATTTTTTTGGTAAAAATATGTTATATAAATATTTAAAAAAATATTTTAATTTTTTAAAATGGCAATTTTTTCTACTTTCGATAGCCACTTAAATTTAAACTTTTAAAAAAAATACCGATGTACTTTTTTTTACACTCATTTTTTGGTTGTTATATATGCCCAAATTTTTAACGTGGGGCAACACATAAATTAACATTTTAAAACAATTGTTTGTTCATCGTCCGCAACGTATTTATCCGCGCACGTTTTTTCTTGAGCCCTGCTTCGCTAGAATGCGAGAGGACGTTTGATTATTTTGACAAAAAGGAATTTTTTTAACGTCGAATTTTGTAGTTTCACTTTTCGATGCAAACACATAGTTTCTAAATATACGAGGGCGAACATTTCTTCGTTACGCCATATTTTTTTTTGTCACAACGCTCGGTTGTTATCATTATTCTTAAAATTTAACTTATGTTTGGGAAAGGAAGTAGGGGTAGATATTGCGGAGCTCAATAAAACGTGCGGAATATATTAAAGGCAGCCCCGCTGTCCAGGACCGTCAATGAAACGGCGCATGGCGACGTCCAAACCATGATGCACCCGTGAAGACTTTTGGTAAATTGAATCGCAGAAACACACCATAACAGCCTGAAATGGGTAAATCTTCTGACGAACAAGAAAGTTTTATTTATAATTACTAACACTCTGCCAGGGTCTTGCTGAAACAGAAGCAGCCCTGCTTTGAGTCAAGTGTATTAAACAGAGGAAAATCCAATCCAGACGTGTGCGTTGTTCTGGCGAGTTAGTAAGAACAATAGCTAAGCATAATATCAAATACTATTGTTATTTGAATTTGAATTAAGTATTATATATATGAAAAATCTATAATTGCAGAAGAAATGTACGTTCTTAGGTGATACAACCAGCATTCTTAAGAAGTTGAAAATCTACTTTTTGGCATAAAAAAAGCTATATTGGAAAACTAGTTTTTCAAAATTCCTTCTCGTGACACGTGAAGTTCCTTCAAGAAAGTGAGAATTCGTCTAACACTTATTATGTCGCAATATGTAAGGGCAGGGACATGATGAATAATGTGCCTCTGCTGTAATACCTAAATATGAGTAATAAAAACAACGCAACGATCTAGAATATACTACAGAGAGTGGCTGTCCCCTATAGTTTTCCAGTGCTCTGATGAAGCTCGCCAACAGAGGCTGCCATGTTTTTGAAGTCAAAACGGCGGTGTATTCAACTTCTATACTGATCGACGTGGTGTTGCTCGTATCACAACTTATTCTTTATTGTTTTTCGTTTTAACGGAATTGGCAATTACATTCGCTTTCAGGTTTTAATGTCAACTACAGTACCATTTTAATAGCTTCCTTTCTTAATGACAATCTCGAATTGCTGGGAAGCAACAATGTATTTAAAATGTTTTCTTCAATTCGTTCTCATAACATATTGCATTCCGTTTTTAAATGATTCGTTTTTTGATAATAGAATAACAATAAGAGGATTTATATTACACGCGAACCTAATATTACACGCGACCGACACGCCCCCCATTCCGTGCCAACTTAATGTTAGAATTCTTTGTTTCCAAGGGGCGCTGCTATAACGGGCAAAAACAACGGCTTCAAATTTTGCTTTCAAAGATTGAGGCGCTTCACCAGTCTAAGTAGTATATTCTATATTCTAGTATATTGTAATATGCAAGTGTGCAAATTCAAACGCGTGTTTCCTCCGGGAAACAAGTGACATGAAGAAAGAAAGTGCTTAAGTGGTTTACGCGCGATGCTACAAGGGACATGTGAAAAATATTGCAAGAAGGCAAGAAGCAAGAACCAAGGCCAAATACAGTACCGTTGCGTGGTGCTGGTGGTGGATACTAAAGTGCTTTTGCCATTTGTGACGGATGTGGCCAAGGCGCGGAATGCGAGAATGAACCGTTTGGTAATTGACTCAGGGGTAACAAAATGCCTTGGCTACCGTTCCATCGATAACGGTTTCTGATCTTTCGAGCTTTTGTGAGTGCTGGGCGGATTGTTTTTTGGCAAAGGACCAACGTCAACAGTGAGTGCTGTCGTAAAGGGAGTTATTTGATTGTGAAGTTCTGATCAGTGGTGGAAGTGGTTGACAGGCCACATTTACAACGTACTGAATCTTCCTATTGGTCGTTCGCAAATTCATGTCTGTGCGAGTCCATGCGAGCAGATACAAAAGGTGCGAGTTCGGTCCCCAAGATAGAGATGGTGTGTTTTTAGCGGTGGAATGTTATACAAGTTGAATAATTCGTGCATTGAAGTAATTTTAATAGAGAATCAACCTGTCCCCTTTGGCCGTCTCTCCGAGCCGATGCCGAGTGTGCATGAATCGTTTGGGCCATCAAAACAAACGTCACGTAGAAAAGATTTCTGTTCATGAGGCGGCGGCATAGGTGTCCCAAGGGAGAAGACTTCTTTTGTGGAGCGTGTGGAGGGGAAAGCAGCAGAGGGGTTATTTCAAGTCAAGAACGCAACAGCAACGAGTGCTGGTGAGATTCATTAATGCTGATGTGTGTGGACGATGGAGGAGGCGACACATTGGAAGGCTCAAAAGTATCTACACGCGCAGTTTTCTTGATAGCACGAGCTCCTAGTCTCTCAGCGCTAAATAGCACGGCCCGTTGAAATAGTTAAGTTCAATTCGAGCGGGCACGGTACCAATTTACAATGCTGCCAACAACACAATCGTACCTTCAAACAATCGTTGTATTTTTTACTGGCACCGCTTGGGGCGTTAAGTTTCATGCCCACAGTTGGTACGCCCTTTAAGTAGTGACGTGATTTAGAGCCCTCCTCTCCCCGCCACTCCCCGGCTATCAAGAAAAACTTTGCGGGTGTAGTACAGGGTGCGCCAGAGAAACTTACTTATTTGAAAGGTCACTAAACACAATACTTCAGTTTATTGTTTTTATTTTTTTTTATTTGAGAATACAATATCCCATTTTTTTTCATGCAGTCTTGAAAATGACATCGGATAAATGGCGACCTCCATTGCGCATACAACTGATGAAGTTGATTTTTTGAAATTCGTAACCACTCTTTGCAGCATATCAATCGTATGTTGGCAATGGCGTCGAGAATGTTGTTCTTGAGGTGTGCTATGGTCGGGTGGTTCGATCACATAAAACCAGGGATTTCAAAATAACCCCATAAAAAGAAATCGCATGGACGTCAAATCTGAAGCGTGCCGGCAATGGAGCATCGCCTCTGAGAGAGGATGAGGCGTCGGGAATGTTCCGCAACAAATTCATTGTGTCTCGTGCTGTGTGTGCTGCGGCTCATCTTGCTGAACCACACGTTCCTAACGGTTCATTTTCTTTGAAGTCTTTGGAAGAAAAAATTCCTCGATCATGTTCCTGTGGACGAGCTCCATTCACGGTAACTGGCGGCGTTCGTTTTCTTCAAAAATAAGGACATTATTCCCATTACCGACATCGCAACACCAGACAGTACTCGCTCACAATTAAGTGGCTTCTGGTGAAGCTTCACCGCGGAGTTTACACCACAACCAATAACGCATGCTTTTTGCTTGTTTGACTGCGCCGGAAATGTGGACAGTGAGCCCTCGTCCCTGAAAAAAACGACCGCGACTTCAGGCAGGTTTGTCAATCCGGCATTTCACATGCATTTTGACGGGCAACAAAATGCCTTTCCAGTTAAATCTTGTACAACGCCAGTTTGTAGGGATGAATTGAAGGTTCATGCAGAATTCGTCGAACAGTGGGTGTCAGAAATTCCCATAGAAGCTGCGTGTTTGCGAGCGAACGTCGGGGAGAACGCACAACTGACTGCCTCACTCTTTCGATATTTTCCGGGGTTTCTGATTGTCGCGTTGACGTTTTTTTTGGGTTTAGGATTTGGGGTTTGGGATTTCTGGGTTTAGCGACACTTCCACACTCCCGAAATGAGTTTAAACCCACGACAGAATCGAACTTTACGGCCAGGGAACGAGTCTGTGAGGAGGAATTTCAAAGCGAGCGCGGAAGGCAACGTTGCGTAGCAACAAGTGTGACGTCTGGAATACTCACAGCGACGCACAGACACGCAGAGCTTTCGTATAACAAATATATTTATTAAACAAGAAAACAAAACCATAATATACACTTAATAATCTCATTACACACCCTAGCTGCTGTAGACCTACTATCCCCCTGATCGCGGGAGCGATCCAAAAACCGATTTGAAGATGGATTTGATGTGGGCATTCGTCCACTCCTACTTTGAAGCGCGCACAAAGCCTAGCTTCCGTGACCGGAATGTCAGCTGGGACACAAAGTCCGTTTCTGGCGCACAGCAACGGCGTTTGGCTCGATCGCAGGAGCGATCTTATTCCGAATGAGAATCGGCGTGAATCGTGGCACTCAAACACTCTTCACAGCTCGGAGACGCAAACAAGCATCGGCTCCCCCGTGACCGCAGTCACCCAAGGTCCATAAAGTCCCGCGGCTTCGTTCAACTAATGATCAGCCTTGCGCGAGCCTGGCTCGCATATGCACCGTCCTGGGGCGCCAAGTTTTGTGCACACAGCACGAGGTTCTCCCACGCGATCTCCAGAACCTGCCTACTGGCTCCGTCACCGTAAACGGCGAGGCCCACGTGACGCTCCATACGTCACGGCCACGCCCTCGCCTTTTGTTATAAAGTAACATGAAAAAGCTTCTATTAAGCCCGGAAGACACCCAAAGCCTTGTGTCTCCCGTCTCCGCGTTCTTCCTTTACGGAAAACCCTTTTCCGTGGCGAGAACTAATCCGCAACCAAGCGTCCCCAATAGATGCCATGAGCGCATCGCTGGCTAATACGTTTTCACAAGTGAGCGACCGTTAGAAAAAGAAGCTCTTCGACTGCGAGGCCGCTGCTCCCTATCCACAGCATGATGGCAACTAACTGGAAGGAGAAAAAAAACTTGGGAACTTCTCTCCAGAATACGCCCACACTCTCGCCCTCTAACCGCCGCTAACTCAGACGCGCGGCGGAATTTTTCAAATAAGTAAGGTTTCTCTGGCGCACCCTATACTTGGTCTGTTTCACTTGCCGATTACGCAAAGTTTCGAATTGTTATGCATTTGAAAGAGAAGTCCGGACAGGTTGATCGTGAATAATTTGAAGAGTTACTGAAACGTTTTGGTTGATAATCAAACGTGGAACGAACCACAAATAGGTTTTCCATTGCGGATGACTGGCTGGCAGTTCAAAAAATGATAAAGTCCAAAGAGTCTTGTCTCAAGGCTCAACGGACTTCAACTGGTAATCATAACTTCCTTCTTCACCTCAGGCGCACAAACCGCACAGTCGTGAGGCTGGCAGTGGCATTGCTGTTGGCTACTGAAACTGACAAAAGTCATTGGAACAACCTGTCTATCTTCTCAATTGTTTGGGACCAAGCTGAGAAGCTAGTGAAGTCACCTTACGATATTTTGGTGGGAAATCCCGTGCAATTTTGCACAAAAACTTGCCACGTGTTTGGACCAATTGCTTTGTGGCAATTCGCGCAGCAGAAGCTCCGCAAGTGGGATGCCGAAGGGAAGCCAGGAGTCCTTCGTTTTGGTTATTTTCAGCCATTGAAACGCTACAGTAGTCTGGATTCAGGTTGAGAAAAATAGAAGCGGGAGCCAAAGTGTTTTTTAACCAGAAACAATGAGAGGTATTGCTGTTAATTCAAGGCAGGAAATGCTGTTTGCAGCTTTCGTCAGTGAGAGTCGATGATCCAAATGATGTTCGAAGAATACGGCGAAGCCTAGTGTCCTAAGCGAACTAGAGTCTGAGCCAGAAGCAGCTGTTCAGTCCGGCAGAAGATTCAGTTTTTGTTAAATTCGGAGCCTGATGCTGTGGAAGCGTCGTTAGTCTGCGAGACAGGTCCATCTTAACGTCACCGGCACGCTATGTCGATGATGAAATGTAGCTGAACTTGAGCCGAGGAAGTTACAAGGAAGGCGATGGGGATCTGGAGACAAAGGAGTTTGAAAGGTGCATGAAGGAGCAGGTCAATCATTGCTCTAGAACACTACGTACACAACCTAATCGTTGAGCTACACGAAAACTTTGGGTGTCCCAGACAAAGAAATCATAAGTTGCCGAAGTTAGCAGATTATAAAGCAGACTGGTTATGTCAACGGTTTCAACCAGAACCTGGAGTGGATTTCGAAAAAACTTTAGGGTCACTTTGTACGGCTTTGATACGCTTTGGTCAGTGTCGCAACTAGCGAGAAGTTAACATCGCACCCAGGTTGATGTGAAGGCAGCATTCGCTGGAACGCTCATGCTGTCTCTCGGGACTTCCTGAGGACATCTTTATCATGCCAACTCCAGAGATCTCAGATGGCACTGAATCGAGTGTGGCAGCTGAAACGGACTTGTACAGACTCAAAGCAGTCGACCCCGCTTGCCTGGAATCAGCGTTTTAAGGAAGTTTGTGGTAGCTCTTGGTTTATCTGAGAGCAAGTTGCTTGTTTCGTTAAGGAACGGTCGACGGCTATCCACTTTGGTAGTTTTTGTAATGTTACGACCGGGGTTGTGGCAGCGACAAGGCAGAGTGACGCCAGAGTTTCTTGAAGAGTTGTAAGTTCGTTTTAAATTACCATTGAAGAAGTTTCGCTGCTTCCTGAACCTGCAGATTTTCCAAGAAAGAAAAAAGGGTCAATTCTGATTCATCACTGGGTTTCTCTAGTGGGTACTCCAACGTTTAACACGAATGAAGCTAAATCCTATGTCAACGCACTGTTGATCTGTATCTTCAAGATTCTGGAAATACGGCACTGACATCTGCGCTTAATCGCAAAGCAATGTGCCTGGCCTGATGTACACTGGGCCGTGGCCACAGACCGGACATCGCTTTTGCGGTGAGCTTACGCAATCGCAGTTCTTGGAGAAGCGGAGATGAGTCTCTGGGCCTTGTTTCAGGGAGAATCATGCGATAACATCAAGAATTTTTTTTATACTCTTTCTGGAAAAAATATTGATCTGGAAGAAATATTAAAAACAAATCATCTATATAACTGGTTGAAATATTGATGTTTTTTAGAACATCATGTGTTTTTGCCATCACTAAATCATATCAGTTTTTTTTTGAAATTCTACACTGCTTCTTGGATTTTCAGAAATCTTGCTCACTGATATTCAAGTAAATTAGTGCTTTATAAATATCCTGGCATACTTTTATCAAAATACAGCTCACTCTTCTCTGATTAATTTTTGGTATTTGAAATAGATAATTTTTCTTGAAATTTTTCATTAAACAGCTAAAATACACCTTAAAGAAGGCAAAAATATGCATTTTTTGCTCATTAATAATCAAATTTCATTAGAATACTGGAGGAACAATGAGAACTTAAAGGTGAGACTGATGGCTGAAATTAACAAAAAAAGAGAATGGAAGTTCAATATTTTTTGGCGCTAATTAAAGTGTTGTTTTTTTTTACGAACATTTTCAAGGTCAGATTCTTGACACATTTTATCTATAAATGTATTAAATGTTTTTTTTCCAATATTCATGTTCAATTATCAGACGCAATTTAACTGTACTCCTCTCATATGTTTTAAAGTTATAATTTTTGTCAGAAGGGCTAGTTTCGGTTTTCTTTTTTTAAAGGAATTTGGTCCGCAAGTGCTGAATAAAATGTCTGTGTGATGCCTACTATTTTGTATGCACTTGTTTAGTAAAGAATTGCTTTTACATGTAATAATTGATTGTGTTTTTTGTTTGTATAAGTAAGTTTCAATTTGTTATCATTATGGTGTGTTATAAAACTACAAAATTAAAAGAAATAGTTTTTGTATGTTATATAAATGGTGAAATGTGAAGGAATCTTTAAAAGACACATTTTCAAAGAAAATCAATGTATCAATCAATACATTGGCACAAGAAACTGATGGTAATGCCGTTTGCCCATTAACCTTGAACTATTCAAGATATCTGCTTGAAATATTCGGTGATGATAATCATGTTAATAATACTAAGCACCTGATCCTCGAACATGAGTCATAGGTTCTAGTCTGAGTGTTTAGGAATATTTTTTGCACATACATTGATGTTCTAAAAACATCAATATTTTCAACCAGTTATATAGATGATTTGTTTTTAATATTTTCTACAGATCTTTTCTTCAGATTTTTTCCAGAAAGAGTATAAAAAAAATTCTTATGATATAAATAAAATTTCCAGTGTGTAATTCCTTTGTGGATTGCTGAAGATCAACAGCTAGGTACTGCCATCTGTCCCTTGTCTGTATCCAGAAGGCATGAAACCTTTCTCCAGTGCTGCGAGATTACGGGATTTAATTTGGAGGTTAATTTCTCTTTACAATTGAGGGGGAATATATGAGTATTTTTGGAGTTTTGTTGAACTCTCATTATAATTTTAATACATTTTTTTAAAAGTACTCAATGATTGATGAAACTGAATAAAGTGGTTCAATATCTTCTTTAGATACGTGATAATAAGTAGGGAGGAGATAAAAGACTTAACTAATTGTTTAAATAAATTAATCAACACCGACTCATTGAAAAGAGTGTAGTGGTAAAACTAAACTTTATTTCTACAGGTATAAAATGACCATGGAGTTGCTGGAGTGTCTGTGATTTAAGTGAACTATTTTCTATTTACATTAATGACTTATTTATTCATTCATTCATACAAGCAATAATCAAAAATTACATAATTAGGATAACCATCAGTATTGATACAAAGCCAATTAACAGTTTATCATTGATTAGATTGAGAAAAAAATTACAGGGCTTGAGTAAAGATCAAAATATCATTTGTTCAACACACAGTTATAGAATAAATATGTCAATATATTCTTTGTAAACTAGCATTAAACCATCTGTTCACCATACAATTTAGTATATAATGTACTGGATGAAAATGTCTATGAATTTGAGTAGGGATTAGCCATGATGTTTTTGATATTGACTTTTTAAAAATGGAAATAGGGTGCATGTAAATGTATCTTTTTCCATTACCTCTACAACACTGTGGGACTTGGCTTTCTCAATTGTGATTCCATCTCTTCCTATCCTCCAGTGGCGGCCCGTGCAGGGAGTTCTGTAATCCCCCATAACATTCCATGAGATGAGATCAGAATTTTTCATTTTAGTTGAATGAGTTAATAAGTTTATTTCTTTAGTGGGGCATATCAGCGAAGAATTCTATCAAATACTCAGCGCCAAGGTCTGACGTGCAGCGTCATGCCTCGGCGCAGCGAGTTCAGTAAAGAAGCACCGAGCGAGCCGCCTGAAATGAGGGCAAGGAGAGGCGGCCGGCAAGAGGGGAATTTTGAGTTAATGCACTCTCCAGAATTGCAGATTGCTCTACAGTGGCTCTCAAAATTGAACGTACATCTTTATTGTACACCTTTAATGATACCATAACTCTTTTCACATGAATATTTCTGAAAATAAAATATGTAATTTCGATATCTGAGATTTCCTGGAAGGAATAGCGCAATTTGAAAGCAGAAAATTGTTTTTTTGGTATAAAATTAAATATTTTGTGTGATACCTACAAATAAGCGTTGCACACAAATGAACGTACACTGACGTACACCATCACAACTGCGCTTTGAAACGTACCCGTAGAATTGTTTTCTTGGGTACAAAGTTGTGACAAATAGATTAGTTGTTGATCAGATTTGCGGAAAGCAGCATCAGCGAATTGAAAATGACCCCGAGAAAAGAAAGGACGATGGAAGAACGAAGACTTGTGAATTTAGCCATGAGGAGATCACTACGAGGTATTGCGCTGATAATGGGAAGACCTCTAACTATTCAAGGTATGGTAGACCAATTCAAGTATCATGGCAGATTAATTTTAAAAAATCCGATACTCAACGAATGAGATAAAAGAGATATTGTCAAAAACATCAGCAGAAGTCTTTGGCAACGTGTTAAAATGACTCCGTGAGTGGTCAACAACAGAGAGAACTATCCTCAGAAAGTGTCTGAAAGGCACTACGAGACGTAACCTTGGATTAGTAAGGTGAATCTGCACAACATAGTGCAGTTCGCGAAATATTACAGAAGCAACCCTTCGGAGTACTGGCAAACATGATTTTCAGCAATGAAAGTAAATTCAAGATATTTGGATGAGATGGGCAACTACGTGTGGAGGAAACCTTTACTCTGGTACTTGATGGCTACTGTACATTCTTCGTTCCGCCAGGGAACTTGTCGTTCACGGATTGTACCTGAACTTTTAGGTAGATTTATTAAGTCAAAAAACAGTAAAAATGTATGTGACGTATGGGTGAGAAGATTATGTGCGCACGTTTTGTTGAGTTCCAGAATTTCTTCCCGTCAGTTTTAAGTATAAATAGTTGTAAGGCGAGTAAAAGTTTAAAATAAATAAATAAATTTTAAAAAATCGCGAGATTAGTTATATTTAAAAAAATAGACATTTTTATTTCCGAGTTATAGAAAACTTATTTGCATCGGTAAATGAATTGCAAGTATCATTTTTCTGTATTGCTAACAAAATAGTAACTCGCCCTTTGCTCTACAATAAAAGGAGAGTTCAACAAATCGTGCGCATAGTGAAGCTACATTTACGTCCGGAGCAAAACAGTGGGCCATCTCAGCATTTGCTCAATAGATCAGGGAAACTGGACAAACACCTGATCGAGATGATAAATCATAAAAGATTAAGAAGGTACTGCTGTTCACGCTGCAGATATGATCATAACAGGATTAATTAAGGAAGATTGTGAACAATCCGTGTTTGTCAATGTGATATACGAATTTGTCAATATTTTCATTTATATATTTCTGGTAATTGGACCATTTAGCATTGTTTATAGTAAGCAGGGCTCAGATTATGATGACATGTCATCTTTTCATTGGAGCCTTTTTGACGCAGTTCACTTTTAAATGAATGTTTATCATGACTTGTAGGTGTTAGAAATGTATAGTTATTGGGTCATTTTTCAATTTTAGGTCATATTTTCTAGACATTTAAAAACAAATTTTAGGTCATATTTTCTAGACATTTAAGTCATTTGTACGTATTTTGTTTCTTTTCGTATTTTTTGTTAGTTAATGTTTCATGGATTTACAATTACACACAAAACAACTATTTATTGTATCATCAGTTCATGACGAATTTCATTATGCGAGTTTCATTTTAAGAGTTCGAAAAACAGAGTTCACTGAACTCTGTTTTTCGAACTCTCAAAATTACACGGATCTTTGGTAACTTCCTCGACCTTTCAAAATTGACTGTTGAAAGATTGAAACTAAGGATTACATTTCCTCCTAAAATAAAAACTTTATATTAATATAATTTTATATAAATACATTTTATTTAATGTTGTAAAATGTATTGAATAAATAAACATATTCATAAAAATGTTTCCCATTACCTCTTGCTTATGAAATGTCTGCCATTTCCTCTTAACTTTAAGTCATTTTTAAGGTCATTTTCCTCTTATTTTAAGCCATTTAATAGGTCATTTTCAAAGAATATGTAGGTCGTCTGAATCCAAGCCCTGCTTATAAGCCACTTGTCATTTTAATTTCTCACTTATTTGAATACCAGAAAAGTTAATAAGCACAGGATAATGGTTACTACCATAACTGTTTTTATTCGGGAAGTAAAATGAGAACACAAACAATGTTTTTTAATTGCAATTCATTAACACACAAAACTGAAGGATCACATTCGTATAAAATAAAACTTTGATGAAAAAACACGATCACACAGTACGTGTCGCGACCGACTGACTCTTGCCGTTGCGTAAAGAGAAAACAAGAACGAGAGTGCGGATATAGCGTTGTCATTCGACCAATCAAATTAACTTATTCAAATGCACACACGTACAACATAATCTTAAATTGTTATTTTAACACTTCCCCTACAATTTAAGATCACAGATCTATCTTATTCTAAAAAATCTGAATTACTATTAAAACGGTACAATTAATAAAACAAAAAATGAATTTATCTTTAATACACTCCAAGAAGAGATCTCAAGAGTGAATTGTGTCTCAAAACTGAACTCGTGGAATCGGTTTCGTACAAATATCTGCCGCTTGATACTCACATGTCGCTTAACAGCACACATGCATTACACCCAAGCAACTATTTACAACTTGATCTCGCAAGTAATGTTAGCACCCAACAATGTGCTTAGTTTTCTTATGAAACGCTGGGTTTTTAAATAGCTTCATAGCACTTGCACTATTGACAAGCAACGTTGAAACTAATTTTAAAAACACTGTCTTTAAACAGTCTTGTCAGCCAAACTGCTTCTTTTGCTGCTTCGTGCACAGCTACTTATTCAGCCTCTGCTGTCGAGATACTGACTCACTGTTGCTTATAACTCGACCACGTAAAAGCTCTGCCACAGAACACACTGACCATTCCGCTTATTGATTTGCGCGATTGCGGATCACTCGCGTAATCATCATCACTGTACACGTGCAGGACTTACAGCTTCTCTGCTGCTGCACTCGCTGGATAGCAAATTCCTATTGCTGATATCCCCCTGATGTACTGCATGATCCTCCTGACCAAAGCCCAGAGACTCATCTCCGGCTTCTCCAAGAACTGCGATGCGTAGCTCACCGCAAAAGCGATGTCCGGGGGCCTGCAGTCGAGAGCTTCTTTTCTAACGGTCGCTCACTTGTGCGTATTAGCCAGCGTGCCTCATGGCATCTATTTGGGAGACGCTTGGTTGCGGATTAGTCTCGCCACAGGAAGAAGGGTTTTCCGTAAAGGAAGAACGCGGAGACGGGAGACACAAGGCTTTGGGTGTCTTCCGGCTTATAGAAGCTTTTCACTGTTACTAACAAGCGAGGGGGGCGTGACGTAGGAGCGTCACGTGGGCCTCGCCTATATAACAGAGTGTACGGAGCCAGTAGGCAGGTTCTGGAGACGGTGGAGAACCTCGTGCGTGTGCACAAAACTTGGCGCCCAGGACGGTGCATATGCGAGCCAGGTCGCGAGGCTGATCATTAGTTGACGAAGCCTGCGGACTTTATGACCTTGGATGACTGCGGTCACGGGGGAGCGATGCTGTTTGCGTGCTCCGAGGTGAAGAGTGTTTGAGTGCCACGATTCACGCCGATTCTCATTCGGATATAAGATCGCTCCTCGATCGAGCAAACCAGCGTTGGTGCGCCAGAACGGACTTTGTGTCCCAGCTGACATCCGGTCACGGAAGCTAGGCTTTGTGCGCGCTTCAAAAGTAGGAGTGGCGAATGCACATCAAATCCATCTTCAATCGGGTTTTGGATCGCTCCCGCGATCAGGGGATAGTAGGTCTATCAGAGCTAGGGTGTAATAGATTATTAAGTGTATATATTGGTTTTGTTTTCTTGTTAATAAATATATTTGTTATACGAAAGCTCTGTGTCTGTGGTCGCTGTGAGTATCCATGACGTCACACTTTTGCTAACCACCGTGCCTTCCGCGCTCGCTTTGAAATTCCTCCTCACAGACTCGTTCCTGGCCGTAATTCGATTCTGTCGTGGTTAACTCATTTCGGGAGTGTGGAAGTGTCGCTAAACCCAGAAATCCCAACCCCAAATCCTAAACCCAAAAAACGTCAACGGACAATCAGAACCCCGGAAAATATCGAAAGAGGTGAGGCAGTCAGTTGTGCGTTTCCCCGACGTTCGGCTCGCAAACACGCAGCTCTATGGGATTTCTGACACCACTTGTTCGACGATTCTGCATGAAAACTTCAATTCATCCCTACAAATGGCTTTGTACAAGAATTAACTGAAAGCGATTTGTTGCCCGTCAAAATGCATGTGAAATGCTGATTGACAACCTGCCTGAAGTCGCGTGTCGTTTTTTTCAGTGACGAGGCTCACTTCCACATTTCGGCTGCGTCAACAAGCAAAACATGCGTTATTGGTGTGGTGTAAATCCGCGTGAGCTTCACAGAAGCCACTTAATTGTGAGCGAGTTACTGTCTGGTGTGCGATGTCGGTAATGGGAATAATTGTCCTTATTTTTGAAGAAAACGAACGCGCAGTTACCGTGAATGAGCTGTCCACAGGAACATGATCGAGGAATTTTTCTTCCAAGACTCAAAGAAATGAACCGTTAGGACGTGTGGTTTCAGCAAGATGGAGCCGCAAGACACACGCACGAGACACAATGAATTTGTTGCGACATTTCCGACCGCCTCATCTCTCTCAGAGGCGATCTCCATTGCCGGCACGCTTCTCCAGATTTGACTCCATGCGATTTCTTTTATGGGTATTATTTGAAATCCCTGTTTTATGTTGATCGACCAACGACCATAGCACACCTCAGAACAACATTCTCGACGCCATTGCCAACATAAACGATTGATATGCTGCAAAGAGTGGATACGAATTTCAAAAATCAACTTCATCAGTGGTATGCGCAATGGAGGTTCGCC
>BOPP01000089.1:2913834-2950253 GCA_017312745.1 Gryllus bimaculatus
ATTTATCCGATGTCATTTTCAAGACTGCATGAAAAAAAATGGGATATTGTATTCTCAAATAAAAAAAAATAAAACAATAACTGAAGTATTGTTTTTATTGACCTTTCAAATAAGTAAGTTTCTCTGGCGCACCCTGTACTACACCCGCAAGTTTTCTTGATATGCGGGGAGTGCGGGGAGAGGAGGGCTCTAATCACGTCACTACTTAAAAGGGCGTACCAACTGTGGGCATGAACTTAACGCCCCAAAGCGTGCCACGAAAAATACAACGATTGTTTTGAAGGTACGATGTGATTGTTGGCAGCATTGTAAATTGGTACGTGCCGCTCCGAATTGAACTTAACTATTTCAACGGGCCGTGCTATTTAGCGCTGGAGAGGACTAGGGAGCTCGTGTATCAAGAAAACTTGCGCGTGTAATACTTTGAGCCTCCAAGTGTCGCCTCCTCCATCGGTCCACACACATCAGCATTAATGATCTCACCAGCACTCGTTGCTTGTTGCGTTCTTGACTTGAAATAAGCCCTCTGCTGCTTCCCCTCCACACAAGCTCCACAAAAGAAGTCTTCTCCCTTGACACCTATGCCGCGCTCTGACAGAAATCTTTCTACGTGACGTTTGTTTTGATGGCCCAAACGATCATGCCACACTCGGCATCGGCTCGGAGAGACGGCCAAAGACAGGTTGACTTCTCTATTAAAATTACTCAATGCACGAATATTCAACTTGTATAACATTCCACCGCATAAACACACAGCTCTATCTTTGGGGACGAACTCGCACCTTTTGTCATCTGCTCGCATGGACTCGCACAGACATGAATTTGCGACGACCAATAGGAAGATTCAGTACGTTGTAAATGTGGCCTGTCAACCACTCACCACTGATCAGAACTTCACAATCAATACTCCCTTTACCGACAGCACTCACTGTTGACTTGTCCTTTCCAATAAGAACAATCGCAGCATTCACAAAAGCTTCGAAGATCAGAAACCGTTATCGATGAAGGTAGCAATGATTTGTTACCCCTGAGTCATTTACCAAACGTCATTCTCGCATTCCGCGCCTTGCACATCCGTCACAAATGGCAAAGCACTGTTAGTATCACCACCAGCACCACGAGAGGTACTGTATTTGGCCTGTGGTTTCTTGTTCTTGCCTTTCTTGCAATATTTTTTCACATGTCCCTTTACATCGCGCGTAAACCACTTAAGCACTTTCTTTTTCTTCATGTCACTTGATTTCTCGGAAACACGCGTTGAATTTGCATCACTTGTCATATTACAATATACTAGAATATAGAATATACTACTTAGAGTGGCTGAAGCGCCTCAATCTTTGAAGCAAATTGAAGCCGTGTTTTTGCCGTTATAGCAGCGCCCTCTTGGAAACAAAGAATTCTAACATTAAGTTGGCTACGGATGGGTGGGCGTGGGTCGCGTGTAATATAAATCCTCTTATTGTGTATTCTCATTATCAAAAACGAATCATTTAAAAACGGAATGCCAATATGTTATGAGAACGAATTGAGAAACTTTAAATACATGTTGCTTCCAGCATCGATTATTGTCATAAGAAAGGAAGCTATTGAAATGGTACTGTAGTTAACATAAAACCTGAAAGCGAATGTAATTGCAATACCGTTAAACGAAAAACAATAAAGAAATAAGTTGTGATACGAGCAACACCACGTCGATTCAGTATAGAAGTTGAATACACCGCCGTTTTGACTTCAAAAAACATGGCAGCCTCTGGTTTGGCGAGCCTTCATCAAGAGCACTGAAACTATAGGGACAGCCACTCTCTGTAGTATATTCTAGATCGTTGGTTGTTTTTATTACTCATATCAGGTGATACAGCAGTGCACATTATTCATCATTCTCCCTGCCCTACATATTTGCGACATTAATAAGTATAGACGATTCTCACTTTCTTGAAGAAACTTCACGTGTCACGAGAAGGAATTTTGAAAACTAGTTTTTCCAATATAGCTTTTTTATGGCAAAAAGTAGATTTTCAACTTCTTAAGAATGCTGGTTGTAACAACCTAAACGTACATTTCTTCTGCAATTATAGATTTTCATATTAAGAAAATTCAAATAACAATAGTATTGATATTATTGTTAGCTATTTGTTCTTACTAACTTCGCAGAACAACGCACACGTTGGATGGATTCCTCTGTTAATACACTTGACTCAAAGAGGGCTGCTCTGTTTCAGGCAGACCCTGGCAGTGTTAGTTAATTATAAATAAACTTTCTTGTCGTCAGAAGATTACCATTTCAGGCTGTATGTGTGTTTCTGCGATTCATACCAAAAGTCTCACGGTTGCATCATGTTTGGACGTTGCCATGCGCCGTTTCATTGACGTCCATGGACAGCGGGCTGCCTATTATATCCGCACGTTTTATTGAGCTCCGCAATATCTACCCCTACTCCTTTCCCAACATAAGTTAAATTAAGAATAAATGATAACAACGAGCGTTGTAGACAAAATATGGTAACGAGAAATGTTCGCCCTCGTATATTAGAAACTATTTTGCATCGAAAAGTGAACTACAAATTCGACGTAAAATTCCTTTTGTCAAAATAATCAAACTCCTCTCGCATCTAGCGAAGCAAGGGCTCAAGAAAACGTGCGCGGATAATACGTGCGACGATGAACAAACAATTGTTTAAAATGTTAATTATGTGTGCCCCACTTTAAATTTGGCATATATACACAAAATGAGTGTAAAAATACATCGGTATTTTTTAAAGTTAATTTAAGTGTCGATCGAAAGTAGAAAATTGCATTTTAAAAATTAAAATATTTTTTAAATATTTATATAACATATTTACAAAAATTATATTTACATCACATGAAAGTATATCTTTTTAAGTTAAATTTAAGTGTAATTTTATTTTTGTGTATTAAACGGCAAAAAAATTTTAAACACTAGCGCGCGCATGATTCTTTGGAAAAAGTAAATGGTAATATTTCTGAAAGTGATTAGAAAAACAGAAAAAACTGTGACAACTATTCTCAACCCTAGAACTCATAAAAAAAATTCAAGTCGCTAAAAAATAGTGATGTTTTGTGAGTGTGAGATTTGACGTGGAACGACTCGTACATGGACTTAGTGTAGTGCCTTAGTTGGTATGCCTAGCTGTTACTTTTATACTCTTTGGTGACTTGCGACGTTTATATTTATCCTTTGCCTAACACTCTTGCTCTGATTTTGCATCCATCACAACCCAATGGACCCATTTCATCACATAAAATCCCATAACTTGTGTAGGCAATAGATAATTGTCCATGTTTTTTTTTGTTGAAATTAAGACTTTTTTTATGTTTTGAAATTGTGTTATTTGGTGGTCGATTCGTATTGGAGTTGAGTCAATTTTGTTGGGTTTAATATTAACAGTACTATACTATAGAAGTAGTTCGTTATGAACTGTCGCCTTCGGATTAGAACTGCCTGAGTTTTACTCAGTTCATTTTGAACATTACAGTGTGTTACGTTTTTAAATTATGACAAACGTTTAAAACGTACATTCGTGTACTTTGCATTGATATCAGGGTTAAGGCGTAGCAAAAATGCCTGCTAATAGTTCTTTAAAAATTGCTGTAATTTGCTCCAGTAACATGAACAGAAGTATGGAAGCTCATGCGTTTTTGAGGTTTGTTATTTTTTGAGGGATTATACAATTACTTTTAGAATTTTTTTTCTTATTGATTTTAATTTTTTTCAGCAAAAAAGGATTTCAAGTAAAATCATTTGGAACTGGAGACAAAGTGAAGCTTCCTGGTACAGCACCTGACAAACCAAACTGTTATGAGTTTGGAGTTACATATGAGGATATTTATCAAGATTTGCTTCTAAAAGACAAATCTTTGTATCCTTTTTATTTGGGAGTATTCATCTGAAGTTTATTTTATGTGTGAATATTTGAAAGATCGGGGAGTAAGTCAGTAACAAGATAAGTCGCACCAACAGCAAGCCTTCTGCTAATTGTAAACGATAATACTTCAATTTTGGTTGATGTTTGTCTCATTTACGTTTTAAGACACAGTTTACAAGATAGGCCACTCTTCCATCAAAATTAAAATATTTACAAATAGAGTGTGTGTTTGTAAGGGAACCAGAGGGGGCTTGCTGTGACTGGTGTAAGTTATCTCGTTACTACATCAATCCCTTTGATTCAAAATGGCAAGTCAGGGTTTTCAGACTTCAGTTTTTGGGTGAAATGTAGTATACAGTACAACCTAAAAATTGGTTTAAACTGACACTTCGTGTCGTTCCAGCGTTAACTAGACAAAATTCTGGAGGCTTTGTTGATATGTGATGTCTTATAAAAGTGAATTGGTAATTATGCGTTGGAGAGACTCAAGGTTGTTTATAGTGAACACAAGGGCCGAAGGCCTGACCCTCGCCTGACTTGGATCCGGGCATGTAAAGCGAGAAAACTTGCCTTTGAAAGTAAATTGGCGTTACAATGGGGCGGGGACAAAGCATATGAAGGGCTAACCGTGAAAATTGCCTGTCCGTAAGTTTTATTCATTTCTATTAGAGCACGTACAGTATTTAGGGCTTAAGCCCTGCCGCTATGCTTCTCTAAGGGTGTACTGTATACTAAATTTTAACCCAGTTTTTTATATGCTTTTGGTAATGAACTGTGTTGGTGCTATATATTCCAAACAGAATTTTCAGTATATAAAGAGACTAAAGGTAAAAAGCTCTTTTTTAAAATGCAATGCCTCTTAAGCATTGGTGAATCAGACATATAAGACTAGGAATAACAACCCCCATTTGTTAATTGAGTGGAATTGTGTACTTCAAGTAACTTGGTCATAGGAATTTGTTTGCTATAAACATTTTTAAAGCAACATTACTCATTGTTATACTTGATACAAAGTGAAACTGTTTGAATGCTATATTAATTTGTTTATGTATTGTTTTTTAAGTGTTAGTTTAAATCTCATTTAAAATGGATTGTGAATGATTGTTTACCTTCAACATTGTAAAAATTATTTACTTAACTTGGTGCAGTTATACACAGAATGGTTTGCTTCACATGCTTGATCGAAATCGGAGAATCAAAACAAAACCTGAGAGGTTCCAGACATCAAAGGAGAGATTTGACATTCTAGTTACATGTGAAGAGAGAGTATACGATCAAGTGATAGATGGTATGGGTATTCACTATTTCAGGAATTTAAAGATAAATAATTAGAAAGTGGAGTGGATCATTTTAATTCAAATTCCTAGTATATCTCAAAACTTACTTATCCAAAATTCAAATTCGCCAACACATTCCTTCTATTTTCTCGCTACAGCTTATGGAGTGTAGAAAAAGTATTGTAATTTTGCTGGGGACAATTGCGAATTTTTAGCTGAAAAACTCTTATTGCTGAGCTCTGATAATGAAGAGTGGACAAAAATCTTGACTCTGTCTTACTTCTTCTTAACACATGTAGTCAGAATATTATGTTTTGTCAGTCCTTAATACCGATAAATCAACAGACGGTGAGACATGTGTCCGTTTGTTTGTCTGTCCGTCTGTAAAGAACACTAGCGCCAAAACCGTTCAGCAGATTTCTTTCAAAATTGGTATTTCCTAATCGATCTGGCTGATGTCATGACTCCTTGAATTTGAAACTGATATTTTAATTTTGCGGATACTTGAATGAAACCCCTGGGAAATTTTCAAAATATGGTACCAAATTTGTTGATTAAATTTTGTTGTCAATTATCAAAAAAGGCCACTTCAGAGAATGGAACAGGTCTACTTTTCATTAAAATCCATGATTTTTTGAAAATTGCAAAAATGTATAAAATAGATTTGGTGTCTTCCTACTACCAAAATATTGAAGATAGAGAAACCCTTAATGAAATCTACTAAGAACCTTTAAAGACAGATTTCGAGATAAGGTTATGCACAATTTTCAAAAATGTTAGTAGTTTTGTGTTTAATATAAGTAATTTTAAATATTTTTAAACAATTTTTTCTCAAAAATGGCTCCAAATTCTTTGAATTGATTTTGTCTTCAGATACTGTAAAGGATGCTAAAGAGAATGTTGGAAGTTTCATGATTTTTGAAATCTCTGACTTTTCAAAAATTGCAAAAGCCCCCCAAAAAATTAGGCTTCTTCTGAGTACACAAACTATTATGAAGATATAATTTTTTTTTTTCCTTCAGGAAAAGTGTTCATGAGAAACAGATTTGAAAATAAGGTCAAGTTCAAGTTTTTGAAAATGTGCGTATTTCTTGCGTAATTTGGCTTCAAATGCAAGCAATTTTTAAGTTTTAAATAATTATTTTCACAGAAACGTCACAAAATTTAGGTCTAATGTAATGCAAATAGGGCTGGTGTGATTTTCAGAGCGTTTTCGATATTTTCGGAAATTGGAGGAAAAAATGAAATGGTAAATTTGAATTTCCTATGCTTTGTTTGGTGTAGTGTTGAAACGCATTGCTCTCTGATTAGCAAGCAAATACATTTCAATCACACAACTGTTATTTATATAAAGAAGGAAATTGTAAATAATATATTACAATAATCATTAACTTATAGTGTGTTTAAAGTACTAAGTAACTCTTTCCATTACTGTTAGAAAGTATGTGATGCCGGAGCTCCACTAGATATAAAAAAAGAGTAATTATAGTACCTTAGCTAACTCGTGGTTATTTTCTCTTTTACTTGAGACTGTGGATTCTTAAAATGTTTATTCAGTAAGAATTTGGAATTTTCTTGGAATTCAAATTTGTGTCTTTCTTTGGTTTGAATGATCCAAATTTACAAATAAAAATCATGTGCCCCCCTCCAAATTATTGAAAAATGAGCTTACAACAGCCCATTTGTTTAATTGATTTGATTATGAGTTTGTGATGTTGTGATTCTTTCATTAGCAATGGAGAGCAAGACACCTGTTGAAAATGCACCAGTGCATGTAATTAATATTGATATACAAGATAACCATGAAGAAGCTACACTAGGTGCATTTCTTATCTGTGAACTAATGATTAAGGTAAACGAATTAAGTTATATATTGTAGAACTAAGTTAACAAAAATACAAATGATATCTAGTATAATTTCCTTTATTTTAAACATGTTTACGATTTAATAGTTTCAACAGTAGAAATATACTGCAATTTTTATCAAAAATTGTGCAGTGTATTGATTTCCTCTTCTCTCATGAGGCTCGTGTAAATTTTTATTTCTATTCCATTTTGTTGAGCTTTTTATCTTTTAAACTATGTTAACAATATTATAGAATTAAATCTGTAGTTTGTTCACTGAAGCAACAAGTTTTGTGTAATTCAACAGTGAAAATTTCTTGTTTCTCAAACGTTTAACTTGTTTTGTATGTATTAACTATGTTGTAAAAAGGCAGGGAAGAGCTCAAGAAAACACGCACAGATTTCTCCTGATAAGTCACAAGTTTCTACTGTTTTTTTGTCAATCAAATTAAATCTATCAGCTCTGTCTACATTGTTTGATGAACTTAGTTGTGTGGTTAGTTTATGATGTACCATATTAACCTAGCTTTGTGTCAGCAATTATAAAAATGGATTTTATAATGAAAGTGAAATTACGTCAATTAAAAGTCAATCAGGAGAGGAAGTAGTGGGCAACATCTGATGTCCCTGCAGTACCTCTGACCTAGATTCAAATTGTGACTGTGGCACAATTTTCAATCTCTATGTAGATAACTAGTTTCAGTTCAGTCACTATCTGGAGGAGAATTCCAGCACCTGACTGTTCTATTTGGTGGTTTCTCTGATCAATACCAGACAAATGCTGGAGGAGTATCCTAACAAATGGGCTATGGACCGGGTAAAATACTTTCTTCCCCTTCCTTGTCCTATCCTTCCTATCCTTTCCCCTTACTTACAATTACACGTAGTACACTACCACATGTGCCGGGAGACAGGCCGGAAGCTTAAGAGCTTGTCGTGGCCGGGGAAGTGCCCTGTTGGTGGGGGAACTGCACTAGCTGACAGGTAGTTTGGCACCGGATCTCACCATTCAGCAGGAAAATATCATTGTCTCCTTCCAAAGAAAAGAGCATGAATTACACTTACAGGAGTAATGACCTTAGCCATTGACACACACAGAATTGCTAATCAAAGCAAACTGAGAAATTTGGAGATTTAACTATGCTTATCACAATTCCGTGTAACTTTCAGGCTATCATATCTTGGTTCTATGATCTCTTAGTGAAGTATTCAGGCTCTGCCTGGATGTTTGTTTATCATAAGTGGACCACTTTTTTTTAGTCCATAAATGCCTACCCAGCCACTTCTCCTGCTATTACTTTTTTTACTTTCCCCATGTTTACTTTGTAAGAAGAGATAGTATTGTAATCGTGTGCTCAGAAACTGCGAATTTTTGACAGTAAAGCTCTAAGGATTGACTATCAAAATAAGTAATCTTAATTAATTCCGTCATCATATTTACCATACTTCTTTTTATCATTTATTCTAATATTATCAATAATTTTATCCAAAAAAAAAACAAAAACTTTTAGATGGAGAAAAAACTTCACCATTTGAATGTGGATTTGAACCAAAAAGATGAGCCTGCTTACCATTCTCTTTACGATTTTTCCTAATTGCAGTCATTTTTGATGGAGGAATTGCTTAATTTGCTAGGCCCTTATAATGAAAAAATTGATAAATCTTATCCTGTAGAAAGTAAGTTACTTCTTCTAACTCATAGTGTAGTCAGACTCCGTTTTGTGTGTCTTTGATACTGAAAAATCAATTGACGTCTGTAGTCAACAGTAGCGCCCAAAACTTTCAACTGATTTTCTCCAATATTGAGATTCTCCTATTGATTTAGTGATATTGAGTCCTCTGTGTTTGAAAAGGATATTTTGATACCCTTTTGGCACAACATTTTTTGATTAAATATTTTTATCAAATAGCGTAAAGGATGCCACATATCACATTTTTGAATTATATAGATCTCATTTTTGTTAAAATTCCCAATTTTTTCTAAAATTTCAAAAGTTCAAATTTTTCCTACAACTACAAAATTGAAGATAAAGATTTTTTCTGGAATGAAATCTGTTCTTTAAAAACAGATTTTGAAATAAGGTAATGTTCAATTTTTCAAAAATACGAGAAGTTATTGTGTAATTTTGTGTAGAACAAAGCCAGTTTTTAATTTCTTTAAAAATTGTCTTCCCGAAAACGGCTTCAGATTTTTTTCATTAAACTTTCTCGTTGCGTATATCAAAGGATTGAAAAAATGGGGCTAGTCTTATTTCCAGTAAAGCTTCAGTATTTCGAAAATAGCAAAATTTTATCATTTAAAAATTACAAAACTGGAGCTAGAAATTTTTGTCTTAAACAAAATGTGTTTAAAAAATCAGCTCTTTAAAAAGGTAATGTACAATTTTTTGGAATGGATAGAACAAGGAATATGTAAAAGAATGGCACAAATCTCATTTTCATTGAACTCTATGACTTTATGAAAATTGCAAATTTAGGAATAATTTGAGAAAGTTTCTGCTGTGTTAGCTTTACTAGTTTCTGTAATTATACTGGTTGTCTAATATGAACCAGTGATATTAATTATTAATTAGTTTGGTGCTGTTTGAAATGGAAATGTTAATGGATTGTGTCAGAGCAAATGGTACACCAAGTGATAAATTCAATGTAAGCAAGATAAAAAAATATTTGTGAGAACAACACGTGTGTGTTTCATGATTCAAAAGTGAAACTGCACTGCACAACAAAAACAAAAAAACTTCCTGTTCTATAAGGTCAAAGAACTGAACAATAATTTTGAAACAAAGACTCAATACAAAGCAAACAACTCAAAAATATGAAATTCTGAACCTTGCCAGCAAGTTCATCATTTATTGAGGTTATTTTTTATTAAGAACAATCTTTGCTTCAACTTCTTCGGTGACGTTTACTACTTTTTATTTCTGTTCCCGACTCGTACTTCTTTTCCTGCTTCCAATTCTTCCTTTACTTCTGGGACTCCTATGTATTGTGCATCTACTGAAAATACGGTACCTACTGAGACTTCAATGACTAGCACTCCTTCGCCTACGTATACTTCTGCGGTTGGAATGGTAACTCGAACTTCTACGTTGACTGAGACTTCTGCAACGACAGACTGCGCCTGCTCCGACTTAATCCTCCGTTTACTCCGACTTCTCCTTCAACCACTCTTTACTGATGCCATTGCTTTCATATTTCGTGAAACAATTTCTGTTGCAATATTTGCTTCCGATCTCTTCACTGTTCTCTTCGGTCTTGATAATCTTCGAACGAAATTGCGTCCCATTTTGTCATTGTCAGGAACTTATTCCACCATCTTTCCATCTTCAGGTGTTTTCCTTTTAGTTTCTGTATAAACACGTACGATTTCTAATCTATTTTCACATGTTAAATTCAAATCAAGTTTACCATTGTCTACAACATATCCATGACAGTATTTTGAGTATTTAAGCTAGTTTTGGTTTCCTCACAAATTAGAGTTTTTGCAGGGCGGGAAATCAGTTTTCGTAGTACGTAAACATCGTTAATAGAAAAAATGTATCTTCAGAAAAGAGTTTTTTGCAAGTCGTACAATCTATTATTGGCAGCGAGTGATTGGATGAATCAACTGTTCTTTCGCGCCTTTCCCACCGTTGGAATCGGAATCGTTTTATCACCGATTACTTTGTAGTTCGCCCTTCTCCCGTTCACGAATTTATACCGTTAATGAGTTAATGTTTTTGAAAGTAGTCGTTATAATAAAGCATTTATTTTATACTTTGAATTTGCCTTTTGAAAATACTGTCTGAGAGTTATTTTACAGTGTACATTGCCACCACATTTTTCCGCGTTTCCAATCGATAATCTGTACAGTTGCACCGGTTACTCCGAGTGAATTGGTCCATCATCATTGTAGTTCGTCGATGTTACGTCTGCTCCGCGGTGGCGCTAGTGAATAGTGAATCGACTTTGTGACTCACTCGTGAGAACGAACCTCAGACCTCTATGAAGAATCGTGCAACTTTCTGAAGTGTTGTCTATTAAAGAATTCACCTATAAACTATGGTTCTATAATTTAATGTACGTTTAAAATGTATAAACCACAAATTAATGCAGTTATGTAAAGGTTACAACTGACTTTATAAATATTCCATGTATAATAATACTTCTTCCATGCATTTATTGTTTATTGATTTTTGGAAGGGAACTTCGGATTAATTGGGCAGTTTGACCTAAATTATATTATTGATTTCATGATTCATAAGGGCATATTGTGTTCGTTTCTTGCGAGGTGTTGTAAAGATTCTATGATTTTAAATGTTAATTACATTATTAATTACAATATCCATTTTCTCGAGATTTTGGAAGAATCGCGTAGATAGCTGCGTTCCGCCAATCACGGTTCTGATACCACCACATCTAGTGAACGATTTCAACGAATAAGTCCGAAAACCATCACTTGTTCTACCGAAGCATACGTTAAAACTAGGAACTAATTCGAACTGAATCGGAAAACTTTTATTGAACATCTGTGTATCTCTGAGTCTTTTTGCTTTTATAAGCATTGCAAGATAGTAAAGATGGTCCTAGAATGTAACTCCGCAATTGAACTAATACATATTTATATTGTTTATTTATTAGGAGTGTGAAATGCACAACACTTTTAACGCCATTTGGATAAATATTTTTTTGTGACAATCAATGTAGCATCTTATACAAACCTCAAATCCTTAACAACTACTCCCTTATATTCCAGATATATTTGAATTAACTTGAGAAATATTGACCATTAAGTTCTTGACTTATATACGTACTATGGATATTGCACTTGTCATTTCTTCTATGCTCATTGTGCATTAGTGTTATGTGTTTAGTGGTGTCGCGTCATTTGATGCCGGCTATGTGCAGTACAAATTCTCCTCAGAATTGTCGTGTAATCCACGACTTTTAGAAATCTCTATTATTTTCAATGTCCTTTACTCATCCATTCCGATAAATAAACACATTTGATGCTTCATTTATGAAAGTCATAACCCGATTCATTTTCTAAAAATATCACGTCCCTAGATTCGTATATCTTGGTAAATACACAACTGTTTTTTCGTGTATTTTATTCCCTTCATCTTATAGAAATTTAACAGCGGAGCATTTATAAATTCCCCATAATTTAGAGTTCTTACGTATTTCACTTTCTTTCCGATTTCATTTCTCCTATGCTTTATGAAATATATTGGCGCATTCATGTTTATTCCTTAGAATTTCCACAAAGTATCATCGACGATCGGCGTCATATATATATATTTTTCCTACCAATAGATAAAACAGACATCGGACCACATATCTATAAGTGCGTTTTTTTATAACTGCTCAATGCCCAATTTCACGATGGCGTTATGCCACTGTTTTTCGCGTTTTTATCGGTTGTGCCGCTAGATGTCGCGTAATTGCGACTGTATAGCATACGGATGTGGTCATGCGACATTATCGGCACGACCGAGAGAGACGTACAGTGACATAACACCATCGTGAAGTAAGGCCTTGACCGAAGAGTTAAAATTCGCTCTGTATGTGTAAACTTTGCAAAGCTTGGCGGCTCAGCAGTTATTTATCTAAACGGTAATCGTGTAGGTTTCCCGCGCATGCAAGCCTCACATTTTTCATCTTCTTATTGAAATTCTTCTAAACCTTTGACCATTTTGTGTTTCTTCATCTTCACGTAATTCAAGTCATCATATCCCAACCTCCTGTGCCATAATCTCGAAACATTTTTCACTTGTTTTAAAACACACATTATTAGAATTACTTGTACAGTACTTTGGATCACCCAACACCACAGTTGAATTACTTTCAGCGGCACTATTTTTGATAACTTCCATTATAAAAAACAAAAATATCATTCTCAAATGATCCTTTCGCCATCTAATCATTAGTACTTTCATTGTAAATCTTCGTACCGTTCACATCAAACACAATTTTCTGAAAATTTTTCACGAAACTGCACATTGGCAAAATTTAAATTCAAGTTGGGCACGTACAAAACATTTTCCATTTTGAAATTTATAATCTTATCACCACTTGGTAAGAAAAACCCACTAACTTTACCGACACACTAATTTTAATTTCTGACCAGAGTCCGTCGTCGTAATCAACACATTGGCGATTTTCGTCTTGAATAAGATGCCGTTCTGAAGTCATGTGTGGATCCAAACTCCAGCTACATTCTTCGAGAAAATGTTCATCATTCCCTTTTGGACCATGGCATGTTCAATTTATTGATGTTCTTTGGTTTTTTGTGTTTCACGTACGTTCCTTAAACTCTTCTTTTGACGTATAAAGTACTTAAAATTATTTTTTCTTCTTGATTGTGCCAACTTTCTGTAGCAAACTTACCCATTTTATAACAATGAAACAGTTTTGCTCCTTTATTTTCGAACGCTGCTGCGTTTCTCTTGTCCTTGTAAATATTCCATTTCAAATCTCATTCTGATTTCTCTCATCGCGAAATTTGTCGGAATTGCCGCCTAATTTTTTCAGCAACCCGTCAATTATGTAATGTATCAGTTCTTCGTCGTCTAATTTACAACCAAATTCTGAAATTTCAAACCCTTAGCTCGTATTAAAAAATCCTGTATTGATTCATTTTCAAATCTTTCGATTTTTGTAAGTTTTCTTTTTAACATAGACAACCTACGTTTTTAGCATATTCATGCCGTTTTTTAACGTCTCCCATAAATATTTTGCCTTAGTTATCCCTCTGCTAGCCAGTACTTGTCCCTTAGATTAATGTCAAAATATTTAATCCTTTTTGCTTTATCATGCGTATTATTTCATTCTTCCCATATTTATAACAAGCTTCATCACCATCAATAAGGCCAGGTTCTTTTAAATAACATCAAACAAATGTTTGGATTTATGTAATGCCAGCATACGTAAACTCCAAAAAATGTAATTCGTATTAGTTATCTTCTGTTCTTCTGTCATCTGGCAGCCTCCGTCGCTTCGACAAACCAACGACCGGTTCGGCGTCATCTTGTAACGAGTCTATCATCGTGACCTTTAAGATAGCGTATTTCTCGCTTCGCTACCTTCCAATGCTCGGCCCCTAGTAATAGATGAAACTACCAAGAGAGTGTGGCGTCATGGATACAGCGAACACAGACACAGAGCTTTCATGTAAACAAATATTTATTACAAAGAAACACAACTATTTACAATTAATTTACACTTTACATCCTACCTCTGATAGACCTCTATCCCCTGATCGCGGGAGCGATCCCAACCCGATTAATGATAGTTTTCAATTATGGCACTCGCCACTCTACATCTGACACGCGCACAAGCAAGCTTCCGTGACGGATGTCACACTGGGACATAAAGTCCGCACGGCGTACCAACTGATGGTTTGCCTCGATCGCAGGAGCGATCTTAAACGATTGAGAGAATCTGCCGCGAGTGGTGGCACTCACCACTCCTCACCTCGGACACGCACCAGCATGCTTCCCACGTGACCGCAGTCACCAAGGATACAAAGTCCTCCACTGGCTCGTCAACAAGTGATTGCCTCGCGAACCCTGCTCGCCGCTGCACCGTCGTGGCGCAAGTTTTTGTGCAACTGCACACGTTCTCCCAGTCTCCAGAACCCCCAGGCTCTGTGCTCTCCCTTATATACTAGAGGCCCACGTGACCTACGTCACGCCGCTCCGCAGCGCATGAGTTTGATCTCTCCGTTCTTAAGACCGGAGGCCCAAAGCCTCGTGCCTCCCTTTTGCCGCATGCTGGCTTTTGGGAAAACCCTTTCTCTTCCTCCTTTGGCGAGGCGATTTCCTGTTTTATCCCTGATCACGCGTCGCCAAATAGCTGCCCAGGCTCGCTGCTAGTACGTTACAATAGGATGTTGCGAAAGATATGTCTGGGCCAGTTGTCGACAATCAGTAAGCCCACCCCTAGTTCACGATATGGTAAGCGTAACTCTTTGCTGGGGTTCTTCTTCTTTGTCATTTTCTACCAGGATCCAACTGGATTGCAGAGTTACTCATACTGAACGATGAAGTTCCCACGTCCCTCGCCGGTGCGTAGCAAATCGACTGTCATTTTGAAAAGCTCGATTTCCAGAATATTCTCTGGTCTGAAGACTTTGACCTCAAGACCTTTTGAGTTCGGAAATTGTCTTCTGATTCTGGAGCGACAAAATAACAACATAGCTGTGAAAACAACGTATTCTCTTGAACTCATATGGAACAAGACCACACTGCTGTCGGCTTATCGCCGAAGACTTCATGATCTCACTCAGCTTCCTGTACCACCTTCCTTGCTGCTTAGCATAAATGCTTACAACGTAACATACATTTTCGCCTATTTGAAGTTCACGGAGTATATCTTTCGCCTTCTTGATTATTGTCTAGCGCATTGCATTTGTCCCTAGGTGTAGGGCTGTTTTCCTCGGTGGGTTTGAATGCTAAATCGGCGCGACCTATCGTCGACTGGCGGGTTTTCCTATCAGATATCTCCAACAGCAGCACACGCCCTGCGGGACAAGTTGTAAGATCCCGATGTCGCCCGGCGTGTGTGCGAGTGTGCGTGTGTGTGTCAAGGGTGAGAATAAGACAGGGAAAAGGTAGCATTCCGCGCGGTCCGTGGCCGTCTGTTAGGATACTGTTCCGGCATTCGCCTCGTGTTGGTTGGAGAACTTTGGAAAACTACCAATCAGCAGCAGCCCTTTAGTATTCCCCTCCAAGCAGCGACCGAATCAACCTAGCTGATAATGTAGTGTCGAAAATCCTGCATCGTTGGGACTCGAACCTAGGACTTCCCGGTCGAGCAATTGCATTCGCTTGAAGTCTTGCTGCCTACATGTGTTGAGGTTTGTGACTGGAATGTGTGCTGTGGTGCTTACTCTCATGTTTTTAATTATGTAAGAAGTGAGAGAAAAGTGTGTGTTGGGGCTCTAGGTATGATCTTGCATCCCAAATAACATATTGAGTGTACCAAATGAAATTGAGATTTGTTACGATAGATAACTAAAGCCAGAAAATTATTTAAATGTTTATTTTTAATAGAGAAGTCAATATAAATATTTTTTAAAATGCTACCCAAGAAGGTTGTAAATGTGTCTGCAAAGTCATTTTCGTCAAATAATGGAAACATATAGAATAAAACTTCAATGTTTTATTTTCAGAATTTGTGTCTTATACTAAAACATAAGTATGTTATTAAATGCAAATAAATTTTTTCCTTAGCATCCAATGTCTAGTGAATAATAACACTTTTTTTAAAAAAGAAATAACCGTGCTCCTTTTAAGCAACCACCCTTCTAAAATACATTTTTTGTAAAATCGACAGTGATCTCTTATATACAGGTTTCACTGTGTTGATTTTTGCTTTTTCATTAAGGATTTGAAGGGGGATAAAACTTCAAATAAAGAATTTTAAATTAACAAAAAAATGGTGAGGGGTTAGTTTTTGAAATATTGTAGTGCTCTCAAAATTTGCTATTTTGAAGGATAAAAACTTAAGTTCATTATATTTACAATGATTAGATCATAAAGACCTAGTGAATGGAGTGTGCTGTTAGAGTAGTTGATCATTGATATCTGAGTATTATGTTATTATCTTTAAATGAATATTCTTCTGATTTTACAAGCTTTCACAGAGTGATGATCTAGATAATGATATCGATGAGTTGCTTCATGACTTGAGGCAAAGTGTGAACGGCCTATTCTTCATTGTGTGCTTTTTTATTAGCAAAAGAATGCTAAGTGCAAAGTGCATAAAATATGCAAGAAATGGACAAAATTCCTGAGAAACAAGCATATTAAACTGACATTGAAAGTTTCATATGCAAATCAAATGTACAATTATTACATTTGTATGGGAGCATGCTATTTATTCTTGTGGTTTTGGTGGGTTCTTCCATGTTCCCATATTGTATGTTCCTTGTAAATGAAAATGTGTGCGATAAACTTGTGTATATGTAATATTTTCAATTATAATACTCTGTAATAACTGAATAAATAAGAAATATCTATTGTTAGAAAAGTATTAAAGTATGATGGCAATTTCTCTATTGTGAGATCCTCCTCTCCTTTTCACCAATCTTATTCAATATTCATTGTAAGTTGATGTTGAATAATAGACGAAATTGTTTGGCAAATTCTAAAGCTTTCCAAAGCATGGTTAGATTGTATTTGTTTTTGTTTTTCCCTGTTCAGAATGGATGTCACCTCACCTTATGTTAGTATAGGGTAAGATTATCTAGTTTGGGTTGTTGAATTATATTTAACAAAACAACTTAGTATAGGGTAGCGAATCTTTTGCATGCAATGCGCCAAATGTTTACTTTCTTGCTACTGCTTACAGTATATAGAGAAAATTGAAATGTTGCAAGGAAGAAAATGGTGAATATTCAACATGAAAACACTTACTGTTGGACCCTGGTAACGAAATGTGAAGAAAATCTTGTCCATATTAATATTCCCACATTTTGATCTGGCTGATGTCCTTGCTCCTTGCATTGGAAACCCTCATTTCAATTGGTGGTGGTGGGGGGGGTATTTTACACAAAGCTCCCTGGGCAATTTTCAAAACAATGGGTTGAAATTTTGTGAAGAAGAGTGTAAATGATGCTTAAGGAATGGTCTGATGTTTGTTGAAATCCCAGACTTTTTGAATATGCGAGAAATTGCAATTTTTTAGGGGCATCATCCTACAACTATAACTTTGAAGATAAAAGATTTTTTCCTTAATGAAATGTGTTTCATTAAAGATGGATCTTTAAATAAGTTCATGTTCAAAATGCTCCAAAGAAATGGTAGATCTACAGACAGCTATCTTCACCTTTCTAAATGGCATACTTGTTGCTCTAGATCAGAAAGAAATCCCCTTCGCGTTTGTTTCTAGATTTATCAAAAGCATTCAGCATTATTGACCATACTGCTATCCAAACTTGAAACTTTTGAAATTAGAGGCATTGCCACATTGATGGGTTAAATCTTTACCTTTCAATTGATGTCAAGTAGTCGCAATCAGCATGTTGGAGATAAAAAATGTCTACCCAATTTTCTTAGCCTAGAAGGATCAATCAAGGATCAGGCCTATACTATTTCTACTACACGTCAATGACATGCCTCTGATCCTACAAAAGAGCAAATGGTTCATTTGCAAATCACACAAACTTATTATTATAGCAAATACCCAACAAACTCTACAGAAAGAAGCACATACAGTCCTAGTGGCACTAGTGTAGTAAAATAGTTCCAGGAAATAAACCCATCATAAACCTTTGTAAACTGTCTTTCAGAATTTACTCTTTCAAGGAAAGTCGTCCAGCACAATTAAGATAAAAAACGCCTGTAAAAATAGCCCCAAAAACAACTTTTCTTGGATTGACTATTCAAGATGATCTAAAAATGGAACTCCCATATCACAGATCTAAACAACAAACTTACCAAGTCATATTATGCCTTAAGTCAAATTCTAACTCTGATATATTGCGAATGGTGTACTTTGCAAATGTTCATTGCACCTAAAATACATAATCATAATCAAGAGAAATTCTCCAGAAAGTATTCACACTTTCATCATCCAAAAACAAATATTGAGAATGATACCCATGAATCCCGCCAAACCACTCTTAAAAAAATTACAAATACTACACCCCCCATGCATGTACATATTTGAAATATTAATCTTCACAAAAAGACACTTCGGGAAATGAAGATTTTGTTACTCTAAACAATGTTCATAACTATGATACTACACAAAAAAGAAATCTGCATGTCCCACATAGTGAAACTTCACTCTTTCAAAAAAGTACCCTGATGGAAGGCATTACACTATGTAACAAACTCCCTGCAAATTTAAAAGCTTAAACTAGAGACACAGTCAAAAACTGAAAGCTTTGTTTTGTTTTGTTTTTTTGTCCACATATCGCACCTTGTGACACAAGTGCGAATCGTCATTAGTTCAATTACTGTTCGTTAGAAGGTGAATATTTGGTACAATCTATAACGAGTATTATAGAACTACGAAACTTAAAATTGCAATTTCTGAGGAATCAGAAATTGGCACTTCTATCACTTTTCTATTGGAGGTGCGGTATGTGATAAGGAACGTTAAAACTATATGGTGCTAGTCTCACTTTCGGCTATGGCTCCATTTTTTCGAAAATTCCAAAATAACGTGAGTATTTCAAAAACTACAAAATTTTGCTTTAACCAAAGTCTGTTGTAAAAAATTCTCTATTTCAAACGGTCATGTACAAGTTTTTAAAAAATTAGCAGATTTTGCTTAATTAATGTCAAATGTATGCAATTTCAAAAAATATTATTTTCTGAAAACCCGCACAAAATATTTTCATTAACGTTTCGTATCTAACAATGTATGGTAAATAAATAAACTGGTAGAGTTATAGAAAAAACAAAGATTTTCTCGCTCT
The DNA here is from genome assembly GCA_017312745.1 of Gryllus bimaculatus. NCBI lineage: Eukaryota > Metazoa > Arthropoda > Insecta > Orthoptera > Gryllidae > Gryllus > Gryllus bimaculatus. The sequence goes on from BOPP01000089.1 coordinate 2,933,253, forward strand.
AGATAGTTCTCTAATTGCTCCCCATGTCTTGACTACCCTTTTTCGGTAGGCCTTATCCTCTTCACTGCTGCCTTTTGTCGTCCGAGAAAGGTTTTTCTCCTTAATGCTAGAACTGAAACACTTGTCTTAAATATGGAAGTATAACGCAGTTGTCCCCCTGGATGGCCGAGGCTGTTAAATGGCGTGTTCGGATTCAGCACTTGAAATCAAGAGATCTTTGGTTTGAGTCCCCCACGGGGATTTTAATTTGATGAATGTTGTAGAAAACTATTGAGGGTTCGAGACACTTAATTGAAAATCATTTAAAGCATTTCTACTACAATGCAATCAATACGTATTACAAATAAACCGGATGTGTCGGTACATGCTTTTGCAATTTGCAACTTTTAATCATTTTTTTCAACTTTCTTTTTGCAATTTATGAAACGTATGTTACGTCAAATCAGTTGTTGAGATTTTGTGCATCCGTATGAATAAATCTATACTCTCCGGAACTGATTTAAGTAAACCAATGCATCTATCGACATGAAATTTAAATACGTTATAAACACTACTCATGAGACTAACTTAAGATTCCTAACAGTTCCAAAATTATTACTTTCTCGCATTACGAATTCTTCGTAAGAAGAGAAAGCTATGTAATCGCGCGCCAGAAAACGCCGAATTATCGCTAGAAAAAACATTAACTGGCTTTGGTAACGAAAAAGTTGATAAATCCTGTTGCTAAATTCAGAAAAGTAAAAAGTCCTGTTACACATGGTGTAGCCAAAATCCATGATTGACGGCAAAACGTCCGTCTGTCAACGCTAGCGCCTAAACCATTCAACTGATATTCTTCAAAATTGATATTCCCTGATTGACCTGAACGGACTGGAGGCTTGGGGAGTTTTTACGAAAATTGTAATTGAAGGGTTTTTTTTTTTCCCTCTCCTTTCTTTTTTTTTTTTTAAATGAATCGGGCACTTACTTTCTTTATGCCTATGCCCAAGTTTGACCATACGGCGTTTGTGTGGCGTAGTAGTACGAGTGCCGGCACGTAAACTCTGGGGATCTGAGTTCGAGTCTCGGAGCGAAAAAAAAAAAAAATACTGCCTGCTAACATTTTTGCTGGTTTATGTAGTAGCATATATTATTAAAAGCGTTTAGAAACAATGCGAGAAATATTATGCTTTGGTAGCACTTTTTTTTTCGAGTCGCACATTGTCGGATCCATTTGAGTGAATATGCTCATTGTGCAACTATGTTGTAGCTAATTTATCCAGGCTGGCTAATATGATTTTCTCCTATCGTTTTAGAGTGAATCCCAGGACCTTAATCGACCATTCACAGACCATGTGGTGAGATCCTTCCTCCATCATCTCTTCCTGCATGCCTTAAAGTACATACATAAAAAAAAAATGCCCATTAAGTCCAAGTGTATGCTGAGAAAATGAGCAAAGTAGGGGGAGATTCTGCCTCTCGTAAAATGGTGAGATTTTGCCAACTGTACAGAAGATATAGGGTGCTACACTGTAAAAGCCAGTGACAATGCACTACATTTAATGGGACACAGTAAATCTTATGGTAGAATATGGTCTTATGTCGAAGTGGAATGATATTCTTAAGAATTGCTATATAATAAAAAATGTTATATTTGTTTCCAGTCGTGAAAAAATACCTACAGGATTCAAGCTTATGAATCTAATTAATAGAATGAAAATATTAGTGCTTTAAATAGTGAATAGTAGTTTTTCTGAAATCTTTGAAATATATAGACATTGAAATAAAAATTACAACTCAAAGTTGCTTAAAGAAAATTATCTCAAATACTTCGAAATTCATTAATTACATCTCTCCCCATTTTAGCATATGCTCTTCATTCTGTTAAGATCCTGCTTCAAATATAACAAACAATAGGTAATGAGAGAAATATGTCTATTTTTTGCATTTCAGAGAATTCTTGGAATAGATAGAAATCATTGTATTAATAGAAGTATGGTAAAAATATTGGCTTCAAAAAATATTTGTAGAATTTTGTGTTTGTAAAAGAATATTGCAATCTTGCACTTTTACAAATTAAATGGGTGTCTGAAAGAGTAGCTTATTATTTAACATTTTTTCAAAAACTGTATTGTCATTGTTTTAGTGACTGAAACTACCTCAAAGTATTAATTCCAAGAATATGTAACATAGTTATTAAAAACCTCATATGGAATACAATTTGATCGAAAAAAGAAGAAAAAAAGAATTAGACGCAGTGCTTCCCAGATAGCCCAGAAGATACAAACCCTGGCCACGGAAGCCTACGCACTCATGAAATATTAGCGATCAATCCTCTAAGAAATTGAATTTGTCATTCATGATTTTGAAAATAAACTATTGTTTAATAAGCTTCATATTGATTTATGAACAGATAGTTGATTAAGGGTAAAATATAGTCACATTTATTTATTAGAAACCTTCAAAATTCTCTTCACGGTCTTCTGAAAGTTTTGTTTCTCTTGGTTTATATCGAGTACATTTTTGTGGAAACTGTCTTCAGTTTGTGTGTGTTCTTGACTCTTCGTTTGGCATTTTTCAATTTCTAAAACAATGTTTTTAGCATAAGTTTTTTTTTACCTAAAATACCTCACCCCACCGTTGTAGTTTTGTATTTGCAACTATTTTTGAAAATATTTAGGACCTTCTCTCATCTCCTTGTTCTGTTGGGATGAAGGTTTTGTTCTGCTCATACCATATCTGGGGTCTTTATGGACCCCATCATTATTAATTTGTTAATATTTTCCTGAATATTTGCAGGATAATTTGTTTTCTAGATATGCCTTTGTGCACATATTAAGCAGGTATCAAACCATTTTCACATATTTTTCAAATTTTTATAAAGAGTTATTAATTTTTTTTCCCTTACACAGAACCAGTTTGACCTAACATATAAGTAAAATAATGCCCACTGTTTTCCATTCTCACTAGAAATACCTGGTCATGATCTTCAAAATGTGTCAGGTAAACTCAGTACTTAAATTATTCTGAAATAAATTTCACAAACTCATAGAAATTATTTTGAAGCATTATGTAACAAAAATGGAGGTTACATACAGTAAAAGTTATTCCATTTATGAAATATTTAATATAAAAAAATAATATGTTCGTGAAAATAATTTATAAAATGTATCCTTACATAATATCAATTATTTACACTCTATAGTGCTGTACAGATTTGTGTTTACATAATTGTCAGGAAAGTTTGAAATCCAAAAACACCCCAGGTATAGTACTTTATAGTAAATAGCAGAACAAGGGTTAGGCAGTAGATCCAAATTATATAACATTTTTATTTTCAAGATGTTTGTGCACAATCTATTTTATCTTCCTATATACTATTAAGAATTCTGCTAAGTAACAAAAGGAAATATTTATTGATGTATGACAAGAATAACTGACGACTTATTATTACTATCTACAATTTTGCAATTTTGTATCTATTTGTTAAGGGCATAGCTAAGTAAAATTTTTTGACACTTTGTTAAATTAGATTCTGTATACATTAATATGTTAGTTTTTCCTGTACATGCATATTTGTATAATTATAGGCGCACATTTTGCATATCATGTTAAAATAGAGACTTCTCTTAAACCTTTGATCTTTTCATAGAATCTATTTATTTGGAAGCATTCATCGATTAAAAAGACCCTGTCAGTTTAGTGTCCCCCCCCCCCCCCCTCCCCTCCAATTACATAAAATATTTGTGCCAATGTAGGATGTTTATTGATTTTTTAAACTAGGAAGGAAAAAATGCAACAAGACATCGTCTTAATTTTTAAATTGTGCTTCTCCTGAAATGTTATTAATAAAGGTTTCTACACAAAATTAAATATTGTTAATTTTAATACATATTAATGTGCAGATTTCAGAATTCCTTGGCCCTAAATGCATATTTTTAAAATCTTTCAACATTTTTTACAGCATAAAAATCCTCTCCCTACTTATAATCATTAAAATGACATGCAGGAGCATAGGAAATATGAAAGTGCAATTCTAGTGATATTTTGAAGAAAAAAAATTGTTTTTGCTTTACAGGAAATTAAAACTGTGGTAATAAGCACTCAAAAAATATGCATATATTATTTGCAGTGTTATATTGTATTATTGCATGTAATATTTGCAGCTCATTGCAATATGAATTTTGTAATGTGCTTTGTACTCTCATTTTGAATCTACCAGGAATCTTTTTCTTCAGTATAAAAACAAATAAGTTTTTAGTTGTTTAATCTTAATATTACATCATACATGTACCAAAATAAATACAATTTACAAAAGTATAAAAATATACAATTAAAAGATGTGTGATCTATTGTATATTGTAACTTCAAACACTTCACTGTCTCTTGGTCAAAAATGTTGGCAACCTTCAGAGAGCTTTACCATGGAATGAAAACTATCCCTTCACCAAAGCAATGCACTAAGTAGCTCAACTTTCTCAGCTTTTTGAGAAAATGCTTATGATCCTCTCCCTGGATGTTGGCAATTCAAACAATATCAAACATTTGGGTCCAACTTAAGCTTGATAAGTGCTTGCAGATACATTTCCTCCATGACCAGTCCAATTGGTGTGCTTGAATACTCCAGGATTGTTGAGAAGCTCGTAGGTGTGGGCTCCAAAATAGTCTCGCTGTGCCTATTGAAAAATGAGACATTCAAAATAAAAGCCCCCTTTAATAGTGGATTCAGTAAATTAAACCAAAAGAGATTATTTTCAAAAGGTCACATTGAGAATTTTGATTGAAAATACAGAATTTTTGTATAGTCATTGTATAGTGAGTGATACCCCATTTTTGTGGCAGAATTTCAAACTAGATCCTACGTAGTAACTACTCAAAATTTCATTTTTTTCTGTCTTAAAATGTATTTTTCTCTTATTGAAGGAATGAAGGGATAGGTGTAATCATACTTCAAACTTTGCTAAATGTGGTCAGAGCTGATAAGAAACATTTTTGCACTTTTTAAGCCCATGGGTGTATCACAAAATTGTAAAAGGCATTATAAACAGTTATTTAGCTAATTTAATTAGTCTTTCTGTTCAGAAAAAACTAATTGTGACAATCTATGGCAGAGATACTTTTGCTAGTATCTACTGTCCCTGGGAGCAGCCTAGTCATAAAAGGAACATTGAATAAATAGTAAAATAGGTTTCTGTAAGAACCCAAATCGGTTTTCCAGAAAATGCACAAAAGCAAACTACATGGTAACAGCCAAGATTTATACTGAAAAAATGCAGAATTCTTCTCAGCTTTACTATTTGTACATGCTTGATAGTAACATTTTAGTGGTGTTTTTTTAGCATATTCATAGTTTTAAACTTTTTCACATGGAGGTTTTGCTAAAAAGAAGGGAGGAGAAATTGTTTTTTTCTCATGTCCTGACCACAAACTCTGTTTATTGCACTAATACAAATTATTGGTAACTTATAAAATAAAAGATTTGAAGCCTATTTTGCTTTTTTTAATGTTTTTGCATAAGTAACCCCAAATATATTCACCCTGAAAATGGAAACATTGTGGCACACTAAAATGGCTGAATAAAAATTCTGTCAATTACTGTAGTTTCATGGTCATAGAAAATCATAAGCAAGGTAGATTTGTGGACTATATTGCTAAATAGTTAAACCTTTGCAAAAAACCTATTTGATTTTTAGATAAAATACTTTAGTAAAATGAAGGTACAAAGGTATTGAAATTGTGAAAATTAATGTTTTTCCACCAGTTTTTCCACATTTTTCCATAATACATACGAAGTCTGTTTGTTAGGTCTTTTAGAATTTTGTTACACTTTCTTGCATTTTCTATAAATTTTTGGTATGTCCTGATCAGAAAAGCAATATTTTGGAGATATATCTGAACTTTTCATTTGACAACCAAACAAAAAAATCATTGATTTCTTGATAGCAGTGTTATAAGCAAATCTGCATTCTTGTTGCTTTTATTTATGATAAGACTACAAAGTTTGGACAGCATATTACCATTATTATTATTATTATTATTATTATTTTAATACCAACCCTGAAATTTGTGAAATGCAATTGAGAAAAGTGCTAATACTTACTTGAAGAAGATTTGCTGGTAACCAGTCAGAACGATATCCATCATAGAAAGAAAGAGCTGTGCTGAAGGTTGGAGTTGGAATACCCAACTGAGCTGCTGATGCTACAACTGTACGCCATGAATTTTGACACCTCTGGACAGCATTGGCAAAGAAGCTATCCAGGAGCAGATTTGGGAGATCGGGCTTGCGTTCAAATGCTGTCTTAATGTTTCCCAGGAAAACACTGCACATAAAGAAAGTCATAAATAATTTTTTTTAAATAAACTTTTCATCATGCATTCCCATCACAATAAAATATTTTGCAATTGCAGTGAAGTAGTAATTACAAGATAACCAAACTATGAGAATAGTTTTACTTTAACATTAAAATCAATATCCATATACCTTCTAATAATGCATCCACCTCTCCACATTAGAGCAATGGCTCCATAGTTTAGGTTCCATCCATGGACTTTAGCTGCTTCTCTGAGTAACATGAAACCTTGTGCATATGAAATGATTTTTGAAGCGTAGAGTGCCTGTAATAAATATTTTAAGGAGTAGTAAATTAGTGTGGAGAAAATTATTTCACTGGCATTGAAATAGTTTTAGAACCTTTAAGTCCTTCTTACGCTCTTCTAAATAATACATTTAGTGAAATTGAAAGAAATGTTCAAAGAAATATTGTGTCAAACTTACCTGTCGAATGTGCTCAAGAAATTCCTTCTTGTCTCCTTTGTAAGTTGTGTTAGTAGGGCCTTTGAGAACAGAGCTTGCTTGGCGACGTTCATCTTTCAAAGACGAAAGGCAACGAGCAAATACGGCTTCACCTATGAGAGTAACAGGAATACCATACTCAAGAGCTGATATTGCTGTCCATTTTCCTGTTCCTTTCTGCCCAGCAGAATCACGAATTTTCTCCAGCAGATAGGATCCTAAGACAATTCATGGAAGTATGTATTAATTTCAACAAGAAATGTAGCTATTTTATTTATTCACGAAACTGTTAGTGTGACTCCTACCATCACTATCCTTAAACTTCATAATATCTTTGGTAATTTCGATTAAGAATGAATCTAGTTCTCCCTTGTTCCATTCTTCAAAAACCTGAAATCAATAGTATTGAGCATTAATTCAGAAAACCCTTTAAATTAATATTCATGATTGTATGAACATTCATGAAGGCTAAATATGCTACCCGGACTCATTTCCTGGTGCTGTCAGATTTAGAGCTGATTTCATGAGATTTAAGCTTCAGATCAATTGCATATCACCATATTCTATTCCATTGTGAACCATTTTCACAAAGTGTCCAGCTCCATCTTCTCCTACCCAGTCGCAGCATGGCTCACCATTTGCCTTTGCAGAAATCGACTGAAACATTTGTAATGACTAGTTGACATTTTCCCTATGCGAGACATGCACGACCATTAGTATTTACCAGTAAATTGTTTTATTTTGTTTTTCATACATTGTGTTTAATGCTTTAGATGCATAATAACACCTTCCATAAATATTATCTAAATAAACATTTTACTTGTGTATAGCTTTGTTCTCAATCTCAGTTCTTCTTAATACTCTCACCACAGCTGTGTCAAATACATTACTGTAGTCTCTTTTGCTTACTAAATTTAAGTAAAGTAGTATTTCACAGAATTGTTGTAATCACTTCCTTGACTTAGTTAAGGGTTAAATTGATTTCAAATTGATCAAGTACTGAATTCAACACTTCTTTGTGAATACTCTACAGTTGCACTACTGCATAGAGGCAAGATAACGTTAGCTTTCATCCTATTACCTGAAAAAATACTCTTATAACTAGGCCAAGCCTCAGGGTTGCCTCCTGGCATAAGTGAAGGCCCATATCGTGCACCATCTTCACCACCAGATACACCTGATCCAACAAACGAATGGCCCTTCTCTTTCACTGTTTACAACGACGTTGACTATCTTGGTACTCTGAATTTCCACCATCGATGATTATGTCACCTTTCTCTAACAGAGGCACTAACTTAACAATGAAGTCATCAACAGCCTGTCCAGCTGGAAACAAAGTTTATTTTCTTTTATTTAGGATCAAGAGACTGGAAGCATCTACAAAATTTCATTTTTATTTATTTCAAATGACTAATAAAGATTTGTTGATATCCAAACCCAGAACATATGTAAATTATTCTAAAAACTAAAATGGTAATAAAAAAAATGAACACAGTCTGGCTCTTGTAAAGTAGTATTAAATTGTAAATAAATACAGATGGTCAATTCTTAAACAAGATTTTTAATCAAGCATTCTTAAAATATGTCATCAACCTTGGAGTAATCTTTTGCTCACAGTAAATAATAAATTGTTTATGTAATATGAAATACATTGACAAAAGACACTATTGGCAAAACAAGCAAACAAACAAAAAGGTAATTTTACTTTCTTGAAATTATGTTGTGAAACAAATTTTCAAGATTTAATGTAAAAGAAATTTACCTTTTACCAACATCATCACTCTCCTTGGTTTCTTAAGTTTTGCAACCATATCTTCTAAACTGTGTGCTCCAATAACCTTTGTGCCTTTTGCTTCATTGGCAAGAAATTGATCCACTTTTTCTGTGGTACGATTGTAGGCACAGACAACAAATCCATGATCATTCATATTCAGAATTAAATTCTGCCCCATCACTGCCAAACCAATAAGAGCAATGTCTGCTCTGCAAAATAATGAAAAATAATTACATTGAAACTTCAATTTAGTTTGACAAGACAGCAACCACTTTGTGACCAATATTTAATCCTTCAAAAACTCTCAATTCTGCAGATTCAATAATTTACTGAATTATCAAATTAAAGCAGGTTCACTTTTTATGAATTAAACTTTGAAGCCATAAACAAATTATAAATATAGTTATCTGGAGGAGAAAAAAAGATGCCGTCAATATAGTTTAAATAAAAATTGAAAGAGGTTTCCTATAGGAAAGAGGAAGGTGGTTTTTCTGGCGGCACTAGGTAAAACGAATATTTGAAGAAATCTGATGGTGGGAGATGATAACGAGATTATTTCACATTACTCCTGATGGTATTGCTTTTACTGTTCACTGAACTATTCAAAATGCCTTCTTTCCTCTAGCACATTGAAGCTATCAAAATATATGTTCAGCGAATTATTTAATTTCCTGGCAACGTTTGAGGATGTCTGCGAGAAAACGCAAACTCTAGAGAAACATAATTCATTTAGCGATTTATGTTTTGGCATAAATGATAATTAAGTGTGCTTGATCGGTTTTGGATCACTCATTCAAAATGAGAGATTGAAGAAAGGCACTGACGAGCTCTTTGAAGCGTAGTAGTTACTGCGTAACGTTTCGCCCTTCGGCTAAAAGAAAACAGCATCAGATGTTTGTGAGCCAGGAAGACAACACTAGTTTCTGATCGGGAAAGAATTCGAATCGGTGTCTTACAAAAGCAAGCCTCCACTCCCGTTGACTAGAGTGATTGCATAGTCAACGAAGCGGATTTCAGAACCCTATAGTGACCCACATCGCCCCTTCACTGCGAGCGTTCGCCTTCATTCAGGTCTTTGCACCGAGGCAGCACCTAGGTGGTGCCAATTGCGTAAGGAGCCGTTGTGAAAGAGGTACCAGCTCTCGTTCCACCAGCCTCGAAGAGCCTCCTTTGCCTGCTTGTGTTCGACAGTGCAGTCCGGATCTTTGATGGGAGATTTCATTCCCATTGAGGCAGGGTTCGAATGGCCCCTAACTGATATTGACTCGAGCGATATCAGGAGTTTTAAATCTAATTTAAGTATGCTAGACTTACATTACAATTTTAATTAGAATTAACCAGCTTTGAAATCTCTCTCCCATTTTATGCCATCGAGTTACTCATTCTGGGACTTTCTGAAAATGAATTCGTAAAATTTTCGTCCGTAAACTACGTAAAGTAGAACGGGCAACAAGGCATATCGAAAACATCTTGTAAAACACAAATAATCCAAGTTGTTCGTTGACTCGTTTTGTAGTGATTACACAGCATGGATTACACCAAACATTTTCCCGTTTTCTTTATTTGTTATGTTTTGTTTTGTTATAACGATTCGTGATCGCACGGTAGGTGTCTGGCGAGTAGCACTATTCATTGCGATGGTCAAGTATACAAACGAAGCCACGGACATCATTGGGAGATCATATACATCATTGGGACCCACTGTGAATAAGCTCTCGCTCAATCACTGGCGCTTCAGTTTAGCATTTGTTATTATTGTGGCCATTTCTTGAAATAATTTTCCTCGTATTCACGCAACAAAAATAACTATCTTTCATTTAGTCTTTCCCGATTTTTTTTCCCGGGCGAATACGAGTACGTGTTGTTTTTAGCACCACTAGTTGCTCGTTGTGTTAGGAGTAGAGGAGTATGGGTTGCTATTTTGTAATCAATATTAAAACAAAAAACTGCGTGGTGTTAAAACATCACGTACTTTCTGGACATTACAAATAATATGGGCAATATCTGCTGTTGTAGCTTCACTAGTTTTTTGCTTTCCTGTACACATACGTATATACGTAGTATAGGGAAAGTTATGTAATGCTGCGGAAAAATCCCGCGGATTTTCGGCAGAAAAAAATCATTGCAAGGCACTTATAACAAAAGAGTGGATAAATTCAGTTGCTAAATTAAGAAAAAAAATCCTGTAACATGTGATGTAGCCAAAATCCCCGTTTTGTGGGACCTTGATATCGAAAAAGCAAATTGACGGCAAAACGTCAGTCTGAACACCACTACCGGCGAAACCATATGAAGGATTTTTTTCAAACCTCTTTCCTTCTGGTTTGGGTCTAAGCTTTGAGATTTTGAAAAATATTCTTCAAAATTTGGGGGTAATTTACATGGAGACCCATGGAACATTTACATGGAGAAATTTTCAAAATTTTCTCAAAAAATTCCACATTTTTCTTTAGATTTCTTGTAAGAATAGAGAAAAACTACTTATAAAGGTGGCATAGGTTAGATTTTCAAAATTGCAGATTGAGATTTTTCTTTAAAATACAATTTTTCTCCATTGGCAGTTCTTTCATTAGGTCATGTACATTATTTTGAAGATTTTAGTAGTTTTCGTGTAATATTGCATGCAATATGTGCAATTTTTAAAATTACAAAAACTAATATTTTCTCAAAAAATCTTTTTCTTTTAACTTCTGGTAGGGATAACACTAAATGCACTCTATAACATGACAAACTCCATATTGTTCTGTACTTTTGTTTTTTCCAAAAATTACAAAAATTTATTGTTTTTACTTGTCTCGCGTTGTTAATATTTATACTAGCGGCAATTTGTTCACATTATTGTATTTATGAGTACATGTGCTTTGAATAATGTCAGATAAAGTTTCTCGAAAAGTAAACTATTTTCGGTGAAAACTAGCTTAACATTCCGTATTTTACGCTTAAACGCCATTTTCTCAAAAAATCTCAATTTTTTCTTCAATCTTGTCGAACGGGTAGCGCCAATTGTACCGTTTAATATGACGTAAAGTTCATTTCGGGGTATTTTTTGTTTTTCAAAAATTAAACAAAGGTATTTTTTTAACATCTCTCACGCCGTTAAAATGCACATTTACAGCAATTTGTAAACACTACTGTAATTGTGAGAGGATGTGTTTCAAATGACTTCTAATTGAAATTTTCAAAAACACGAACATTTTCTGTAAAAAAGCTTCAAATTTCGAATTTACAGTTGCAATTAAACGCTATTTTCTTAAAAAGTCTCCAAATTTTTCAAAGAAAAATCTATGTAGGACGAGGTTTTACTGTTCTTTAATATTATAAAAATAGTATTTCCTTTATACTATTAAGAAACCAAACAATTTAGAAAATTTCAAAAAATGTACTTTGGATGGTGATAGATGGCAGCTGGCAAGAGTATGTGGCAACTTCGAATAGCGAGACATCAAAGGAAATAGGAAACTAATACGGAAAAGCCTGAGCCATTTTGTAGCATTGTAAGGTTATTGTACGAATAGAAAACGCGTACCGAAATAAGCAGTGCAAGGGCCATTTTATTTCAACTTTTGAATTTTCAAATGTCACACAAACTACATGACCTTTTTACTCTGGAGTAAATGAATAGTTACAAGAGGAGAGCAATACATATTTGATTTTCCCACCAAAATGACAGAAAAGTTAAAAGAAAAGAAAAAAGATTAACAAGCTATTAACGTGAAAATGAGCTTCAAAATACAATGAAGAACCTTAAAGTAGGTGACACATATTTTCGAACATTCATTCTTTCAATTTGGCAATGACTATTAAAAAACTATGCCACGTAAAATTATCGAATCTAGAGACTAGACTGTTCATACATTCGACATTATTTTTTACCTTAAGGGCCCTTCTTAGTCGACATAACATTTTAATTGCAGTTTTATTATCGAATGGTTTCTTCCTGACAAGATGCTGCCGCCCCTTCCTCCAACGTTTCAAATGGCAAACGAATGTTTAATTCTTTCTCTTCACGAAAATGCTTCCTAAATATCCTTAATTACCATGCTTTTTTATATTACGACTTAAAGCAAACCGGATTTAAAGAATGTTCCTAAGATCAGTTAATCACCAACAGACAACGAATGCAGCTCGTTTGAATAGGGAGTTTAAAGTGAAAGAGCAAACTAAATGAAATATGTGAAATTATTTTGATTGTGTTTGTTAAGATAGGTTGGGTATTAGAGCCGCAAAACATACTATAGAAATAAAACAGACTAAGATTGCATACAGCAATGGTTCATTTTCCTGTAAGGACTTGAGTGACAAGTATACGATTTTAGTTGGTATTGGTCTAAGTAGTCTTTTGTCTCATTTCTCTTTAAAGTGCAGTAGTGAATTGTGGATACCATTTTTTCGAGGCATTTGCAAATTCATTCCAGCAAATTAGATCTTTCGTACAGCAACCTGATAAGTGACACTGAGGATGCGGTTTACGATACGACATAAAAAAAGGAAATCATGAAGACAAGGGGCCCTTTATTGATAAAAATGAATGTTTCCGCCATATGCTTTTTTTTTACTGCTAGTGTTCAATTAGATTAGTGTTCAATAAATTGTTTATTGTTTCCCAATTGAAAATAGTTTTGAAAATCATTTGAAGTTTTAGATTTGTATACAATTGTATTATTAATATGAAACCGAAGTAAATGTTCAAATTGTAAAAAAAAAGTAGTTTGGATCTTGTTTTTAGTTTTAAGCTAAAACTAAAGACTAGAGCTACATTGGCACACACTTTCTAGTATTAATTGTAACTGTTACATAATATTAAAATATTGTAATATCCTTCACCGTGATCCGTTCATAATGTACCCTTACTGGTACCCTTCTCTTGACCGAGCGAAATGGTGGCTCAGTGCATAGCGCGCCGACTTCGCAGTCGGGTGGCCCGTGTTCGATCCCCGAGTGGCCATTTGGTCCAGGTTTTTTCGTATTTTCCCTCGGTCATGAGGCGAATGCTGAGATGGTTCAAAAATGCCACTATCACCTCCCACCGTCATCCTAATCCTCTCACCCCTCAACACCCTATCGCTTCACAGCACTCCCTGCAGTAGGTCTGCCTTCCCTTTTTCGCGTAAGACCTTGAAACGCAACATTTGCTAGTTTTGAGCAAACTAGCTCCTATCCAAGATATTCCCGCGACTTCAAAAATTGCCAGCTGACCTGCTCAATCGATTAACTTATAAAATGTTGAATATCGCACCCGTCAAATTATCCTATCCAATCACAATCGTGTAGTAATCTCAAGACTGTATCAGTTCAATTTCTCTCCGCCTACCCTTACTGTCGATTTGTCTTTATACAAGACTCTCCCGTGAGGAGCTTTCAGTAGGTGGCAACCAGACTCGTTAAACAAGAGTGTGGGGATTCTGGAACTCAAGATAACGTGCGCAACTTATTTCTCTCCATATGTTAATCCACTTTTTTACTATTATTATTTACAAATTAACTACTTGCCACATTGCAACTCATCCAATATGAATTACATTGGAGTGAGGATTTCCCGCGCCCTTCAAAAAGGATAACACATTTTATAAGGCATTTTTTTGTTCCTTTTGGAAGAGTCTTGAATTTTTCTAGTTTTCCTGATCCTTTGAGCAAATGCTGACATAACTCCTTGTTTTACTTCTGGACAGATAATGTAATTTCGATTTCTGCTCTCAAGTTGGGCGCAATTGCACTCCTTCCACACACATTGTATCCAACTCGCCGTACACGATTGAAATTGTTTACGTGACTCGATAAATAATATTATATTATTATTAATTTCAGTTTTGCCCGAAATTGTTTAGCTCCGACATTAGCTCTCAACTTCGCCCACAGTCGTCGGTTCGACAACAGTGGCTCCAGGGCCGTTTTAACAACATTGGGGGCCCTTGGACGTATGTTAATTTGGGGGGGGGCTTTCACTGATCCCCCCTCCAGTTTCGATGCTGTAGTATAAAGAAAATCCTATCAATTCACATTTTTTAAATTAATATCTCGAAAGTATTTCTCAGTTTTCAATTTAACATTTAGAAAAAACTTAAACGTGTAAGAAAGAAAAACATTTATAATTACATTGAAATATAAAATTGAAATGTATCAACTATCAACATTCTATATTATAAACATCTAATGATGCGCGACATCACTTCGTCATGCTAATTTTTGAATAGTTTAATCATATTTCATAAGTTTTTATTTTATTTTTTGAAACATTTAATTGGGCCCGGGCTTGGACACGGCACTGAGAGTCATTCACTGACTGCGCTTTAATAATCATGATAGTGCAAAATTGAATTTTTGCGGTATTTTGAATACATTTATTTTTCTCGGCACAAAAAGCCTGAATCATTCCTCGCAGAATCACATCAATAGAATTTTTAAAAGAACACACTCATTCTCCTTGGAAATATTTCATTACCATGCACATTACAAATCGCATTTCATTGTTGATAGTCCATTCGTCTTTACTACATAATATTTGTACTCCTGTTAATATTTTCTACCACTTGCAGCCTTTACTATGTTTCATTTAACATATCAATGTCAAATTCAAAGTTTGATATTTACGGCGAATATCCAAGTCGTGAATATGCACAGGTCTACTTCACATACGGGCGTTGCTAATGATGTTCAAAAGCAATGTCAAATACATATAAAGATTATTTTTCGCTAAGAAATGCGCTATATGCAAATTAATAATTCTGAATGTTTTTCAAGACAATTTTCCGTAGCGGACGTACGAATACACAAAAGTAGTAAAATTGAACGTTTTACAACGGTCATTAATCTTTCAATGCCATAATTTCACACCTAAACAATACGTGCGATTTTCTTAAAATTCTAAAACCACAAGGGATAAGGAAATATCTCGTGAAATGACGTTTTTTGTTCGCGTACATAAGTCAGATATCGGACTAGACAACGATTAATTAGACGTATTTATAGCTTACTGTTCACTCATGGTGCTATGTAGTGTCTTCTGCAAGATTCCTCCTGGATGCACGATACTCCTCACTAAATGTCGAAACAGTTTTATACCGAAGGAGCTGGATGTAGCCGTTTAACTTCACACCGCCACGCACTGACCGGCTGCGAACTGCTCCAAACTGCGCTCTGACCGGGCAGCGACGGCGTGTTAGGATATCACCCGACGAAGCCTACGAATGAGAGTGGGGTTCGGCTACATCCAAGGTCATACATCACGTCACGATTACACTCCAGCACGAGCCTTGCAGGTAATGCCTGAACGCACAGTTTCGTCATAGCACGCCGTGACCCACACGCGGCTCATGATATACATATCGAACGGCTTGGTCGCCTCAAGAAATGTACTGTGAACAATGCCTATTATCAGAACTGATCAGAACAATTTGAAATTAGAAAAATGCGTTGAGTAATGAAAATCAATTGAATTGTCTTCCGAAACGTCAGTATAACGAACATAAAAAATAATAATATACTCTCAGGTCGCAAACGGTGTATGAGATCTTACTCCACAAAATTTCTTGAGTTCCCTACCAGGCATTAATGTTTACTCTACGGTTTCAAAAGTAGTTTTTAGCCTTCACTTTGAGACACTCTTCAACATTTAATGATTTCAAACTTTTTCTTGTATGTACAAAGTTGAAGTAATATTATGTGATGTACGGTTCATCAGGATATTTACATATTCATCTGTCATTGTACTCATACCATGGATGAAGAGTGTTCTATCATAGACCTACATCAATGGTTCTATACTCATACCGCCAGACTATTTTAACCATTTTCACAGGAAAATGTTGGCAAAACTTATGCCCTCGATTGTGGTATGCTCTGAGAGTATTATACCTGTAATTATAGGGGTATAACTGAAATTATTATAATTTTCTAGGAAACTTCTCTTTGTGGTTTGGTTGGTGGGCGAAAGTGATTTATTTACTTGATTGAGAATTGAGTCAACGTGATCTTAAATTGCTTTCCAGAGGGCGTTGATTGAGTGGACCAAAGAGTATATGGAGCGGCCCGCCAAAAGCAACTGGACTATACTCTCTGACTGAAGAAATTGGGAAGGCATCTTATGTGTAAAAGGATTTAGACCATTGTTGATCTTCAATTGAAAGAAAATAAGCAAAACATCGATATGGATGAAGGTGTTCTGCCGGCCACTCGCGTAAATGGCGCTTTCTTGCCAAACTTTACGGGAAAACGTATTGTTGTAATTGCTTCAGTGATGAAGGTATGTTATCTAAAGTAAATGTGTTTGTTTGATGTATCTTATTTGCCTGTGTAAATTTTTGTACTGTTATATTAATGTTCAATATAAGAAAATGAAAAAAAAACTTCGGTAACAACCAGCAATTTAGTTTTTGGATAGCTAAACTAAATGTGTTCTTAAGTTTTCATGTTTTAAATGTGAGTTAGAATAGAAAGTCCGTTGGAATCTTAAGTC
>BOPP01000089.1:2958899-2982193 GCA_017312745.1 Gryllus bimaculatus
TGGCTAAGCCATCGAAAGCTGCTCTTGTAATAAATAATATTGTTGGCAATGATGACGCATATAATTACTTCTTTGAAGTGCAACCCAATACCAGGGTCCCTGATATGCGAAAAATGTTTCTTTTGTCAGTGTGTCTGTAAGGACCTTGTTTTTTCTTCTTTCTTTCTGCCCAACTGGAGAATAAGATCGTGAACTTGGTACGAATAACAGATGTGTGTGGGCCTGTGACATTTTGAAAATACAATAGTTCAAAATTTATAATTATTTTGAAAATACAATTTCTCTCTTCCAAACTTCGTTATTAAAGAGATTTTTTTGTAAAGGCAATCTCATCAATATAAGATCTTAAAATCATTTCATGTTCATGCTCTGACAACTTTTTACAAATTATTCTAAGTGTTTGGTTGAGAAGATTGTATAGAAACTAAGTAGTTTCTATCAATTCCCTAAGTGATTGTAACTGACATTGAGTTAACTGTCACAGGAAAGTAGTTGTGTAAAATTTTAAGTGATGATAAATTTAAAAACCACTTTACATTATTAAAACAATTGAGTTGTGTATTCAAGTATATTGTTTTGGTTAGTGAGTTAGGTCTTCAGCACGGGACAATTGACTGCTGAACTCGTGGTCAGCCCAGGAGTAGGAAATGAATGAACAAATTTTATGCAGTCTATTCTTGGTTGCAGGCTTCAGGATAAAAGCAAGAAGGGCTAGAATCACACAAGACTTTGTTGCATTGCTGTTGTTTGGTATCTGTTGAAACTTCATGAAGGGGATCTGATTCCTGTCAGTGAAGTGACTGAAGACACAAGGGAAGTGGTAGAGAAACTTCATGTCTCTCCAGCCACCTGTTTCCTTAATCTGTTGTACCGTTGCTGAAGGTTAATTTCAAATAATCGTAATTGCTCAGTAAATCCTGCACAAAGAAGTACTCGCTGTTTGGCGATTTGTCTACCCACAGAGCTTATTGTCCATGACAACACTGAAAAGGCGATCCAGCACATGGTGCTGGCAATTGACGAACTTAGGTTTGGGGTGACTTTTCTCGTTGAACATTTGCTGCAGCCGAACATCAATGCCTACTGTCTTGTTGGTATTTACACTTGGCAACGATCATCACAATTGATCCCCACAGGTTGAACTTCTCTAACCTGTAGTCCTTCTGCGATTGACCTTTTATTATCTTTCAATTTCCACATGAAATTTATTTCTTTTGCTTCGTGACTTCGCTTGAGGACCACGAAAAAGTATTCTTCTTCTTTCCTTCTGTGCCTTACAGTGTGACAAGGATGACAAAGTATTCAAAGCTATTAACACATATGCTGTGAAAGTGTATGCTCCACTCCTGATGGAGCATGCTAACCAAGTGCTTCTTCACCTGGGTTCCTCTCTTTGTGGATTGCTGACTGACATGGGTTGTGATTTAAATGCCTTCACGAGAAAGCTGGCAGCACACTCCAGGCTTGCTGCACCATGGGATGACAGCTTTAAGCTTGTTACAAGGCATCTTGCAATGCCTTTTGATTGTGCTTCCTTGTGCTCATTAATGCTCATTCCCTTTCTTCCAAAGACTGTCTTTGCTGTTGTTGGATGAGTCAGTGTAACTTATGGAACAATGAGGTAGAGCTGAGACTGGATGACACAAGTTTTTTCCAAGAAGAGCTTTGAACATCCTGTTGTCTTCCACTCATCAACCAAAATTGAAATGGCCTTAACACAAATATTAAATACATTAGGAATTAATAAATAATAATGTTGAAACCAAATTATATTAGTACATAAAATTTGAAACTTGTTTGGCCTGACCTTTTTCAGAATTTCAATGGAATATTATACCTCATTTTAATCATTGGTAGCCATTTATTTGTGCTACAGGAAATAATTTGAATAATGGAGTTACCCTAAAGCGGATATACTTATGTGTCCATCTATTTGTTGACAGTAGAAATTTTATATTGCATCATGTAATTTTTTAGAGAGATTTGAAATCTTTATGGAAATAAAATGTTTCATTTTGTAGGGCCAAGAGGCTACTTACAATAACTTTTTTCGATTTATTTCAGATCTGGAAGGTTATAATGAATGTGTCAACATCATAAATTCGATTCCAAGTCCTTGGCGAAGCGATTGAAGAAATGAAAACATTGTACATTTTTTTTATAATGAAAATATGTGATAAATTATTGTGTATTTGAAATATTGTTTCAATTATATTTCTACTGCCCTCCCTGCCTATCCTGAGTACATATGTAGTATTCTTTATGTATTGACGTCCATATTTGTTAAAATGTTTTTAAAAGAATAAATTGTATGATCTTTTGTAAAAATGTTTTTGCCTTTTATAAAAATACTATTTATTTGTCATTGGGTGAATTCTGTATTGCTGTTTTCCCAGTCAGTGCATGCCCTTCATTCAATTCGTTCTTAATTCGTCAAAGATTGAGAGTTAAAAAGGAAAATCTTACTCCTATTGAAGCAACGTAACAGGCCGCACCAAATCTCCATTATGTTGGCGTTGACGACTGCCCACCAGTATCGCCAACTTCTGAACCCGTGGTTTTCAACCTGACCCGCGATATTCAAAGGGACGGATATTTGGAATGAATTGCACTGCGGAATTTATACACAATTACTTTTCCCCATTTTGTTAGGTTAAAATGCAATATTTTTCGTAAATGATCAATTCACAACAAAAATATATTTAATATATAAGTATACTCACGGATTGATTTCCGACGGAACGGCGTACCTCGGGAAAAATTATTAAATTACACAAAATATATAGCTTTTTCTATTAATTAATTTAGGGCGAGTTGTGAGACCTACAATTTTATAAATCATCCACGGAGTAAACTTAATATTTTGTAATAAAAAATACATTATTGAAAACCCGTGATTTAAGAATATAATAATGAAATGTGAATAAGGAATTATGGAAGACCTGTGTTTTAATTTACATAACTGTGAAACCAGGTTTGATGTCTTTTCAGTTTAATGTTTATTACGACAATTGTTTTGTAAAATTGTATTCCGTCTTCAGGTACTATCAATGGTTACAATAATAAAAAAATAAAAAAAAAACTACAAAAGAACCACTTAATATTAGTAACCAATCAAACTTATGTAAAGGATCAACATAAGAAATACATTCCCAAAATTTTTTAAATTGATCAAAAATCAAAATTTGTATTTAAAAGTGACTTTGCTCGGGATTTTAAGTTTAATTTAAATAAAGGAGAATATTGATTAAAAACAAATAGTTTTGAATAACAGTAAACTGTATCAAACCTGGTTTCACTGTACTGTGAATTTTGCCAATATTGAAAGTAAATAACAATTTTATATTAAAAACATTTATTTATGTAACAAACATGGCTACAATAATTAAATTTATAACAAATAGGCTCATTTATCAGTATATGAAAAGCTTTAAAAACCTTTAAAAAATAAAATATTTTCTTTGAAGCCTGAGACATTGTGAAGTGAAGGCGATTAATTCACTGTCATTTAATTTATTCAGGCAATAATTTATACACGTTTTAAACATGACAGTTGTAAGTAACAATTTCAATTGCATAAGATGTGTTGTATTAAATAAATTGAACCAGGAAGGGCTTAGAGAATGATCAGGATAATAACGAAGTGTCATACTGAATCGCTGAGTAAAGGTGTGAGAGAAGGTTATGCCTCGATATTCTTTCCTGGACCAAAGCAGTAAAAAAAATGTCAATTACAAAAAGAAGTGTCTGATACACACACAATCATAATAATAAAATAATAAATTACAGTAAATGACATAACCTTAGGTATGAAAATTGATTAAATTAAACTACTGTCTAATAACCAAATATGATTTTAAAAAAAGTAAAAAAGCTGAATTGTTATTAGGGACTATCCATTTCTTGTATCCCATCTTCCTCTCTACTATCTAGTATGTCAATTAATACGTCTGATACTAATAAATTTTTTAATTTATTTCAATAAGTCAAAATTATTTTTTCTGGATAAGTAACAACCTGATTCCACTTGTCAGGTGTCACTTGAAAAAATTTAATATTTGTAACTTAATATAAAACAGTAACAAGTAAAAAAAATAACAAATTATACCAATTTTACAATTATTAATACTTCTAATAACTATTTAATGGTAATTGAACATAGCAAATACAAATTTCGAACTCTAAAAACTCACTAAAGGTTAACGCATATGTCGTTAGATATTTCCATTAACAGGTGTCGACGGACTCGGTTCTAATCAAAGAATGCAAAGAGTATGGTTCGAAGTACACCTGGATTTAAACATACCCGAGTTTTTATTTCTTATCGCGCTTGGCCTTTTCTTCGCGACTCACGGTATTTCGTGTCTTTCAGTCATGCCGCTAGATGTCTGCCCGATACGGTCGCGAATATGTGGCATGACTGAGAAAGACGCAAGTACTGTGAGATATGGTGGAAATAAGACATAAATTATTTCCACTGTAATTATTCCATCGTTCCATTCCAGACAAGGCCTCGCGCGCCAAGAAATAAAAACCCAAGTATGAGTCGGTATGACTGCACTTGACGTAAATCAGCTGGTACGATGTCATCCAATCGGGAGGCTGAGCGTTACCATAGTGACGTCACGTATAAATCGAAGTGTGTCTCTTTTATAGTTACCGTTTGTAACGCGTGGGTGCAGTATAATCGCTTGCCACATGCACATGTACTCGCAATGAACTGGAGGTGAATATGAAGACACATTTATGAAACCGTGAATGTTTTCTTGTAAAACAAATTTTAATCAAAATCTGTTCTCTAGGGTATTAAGTTATTGTGAGAGTAGTACAGTTTACACAGTTGTTTCACCAGTATCTTAGTTTGTGATAAGATTAGTGCTTGAATACTTTGCACGTGTCCTTTGATTATATACCACCATTCTCTTGCGTACTGCCTCTGCGCAAGTGAAAGGATCAAATAGTGACTGGAAAGGATTGTTCCCTCTGTTTCCACCACTCCCACTCTCACTCACAGAATACAGCTTTCATCTTACTCCCACTCTCTTGAATCATTGCAGAAAAAGTAGTGTTGTTTCATCAGACTGCCAGTCTGAAGACTGGTGCTCGCCAAGCAATCAGCCATACGTCAAGTTAAATCGTGAGTGTACTTCTAGGTTACCTGAGCAGTATAATTTTGGCATAATTGGAACATGTCTGACAATCAGGCTGTTGTGAATGGTGTAAATGGGATTAATCAGGACGAGCCTCCGAAAACCGCTAAACAGCTGGAGAAAGAAGCGAAGAAATTGGCCAAATTAGAGAAATTCAAACAAAAACAGCAAAGTAAGCAGAAGGAACCCTCGCATACAGCAAAAGAAAAGGCTCCGAAAAAAGAGAAGAAAGAAGTGAAAGAATCTATAACTTACACGCTGAACACTCCTCCAGGTACAAAGAAAGACACAAAATGTCCCATGCCTGATTCATATAGTCCACAATATGTTGAAGCAGCATGGTACAGTTGGTGGGAAAAACAAGGATTTTTTAAACCTGAATACAATCGGAAAGGGGTTTTGGAACATAATCCAAATGGACGATTTGTAATGGTAATTCCTCCTCCAAATGTAACAGGTTCATTGCATCTTGGGCATGCTTTGACCAATTCTGTTGAAGATGCCATAACCAGGTGGCATCGCATGAAAGGTCGAACAACGCTGTGGAATCCTGGTTGTGACCATGCAGGTATTGCCACCCAAGTTGTAGTGGAGAAAAAGCTTTGGAGAGAAGAAAATAAAACACGCCATGAAATTGGAAGAGAGAAATTCATTGAAAAGGTTTGGGAATGGCGTAAGCAGAAAGGGGATATTATTTATGATCAGTTACGAAAATTAGGGTCTTCATTTGATTGGGATCGTGCTTGTTTTACTATGGATCCTAAACTATGTAGAGCTGTCACTGAAGCCTTTGTACAATTACATGATGAAGGTATCATTTATCGAAGTAATCGCCTTGTGAATTGGTGTTGCACGTTGAAATCTGCAATTTCTGATATTGAAGTTGATAAAGTGGAATTACCTGGCAGAACATTTCTTACAATTCCTGGCTATCAAGAAAAAGTTGAATTTGGAGTTTTGGTTTCGTTTGCATATAAGGTTGTTGATTCAGATGAAGAATTGATAGTTGCAACTACCAGAGTTGAAACTATGTTAGGTGATACAGCTGTTGCAGTACATCCAGAAGATCCTCGATATTCTCATCTTCATGGAAAGTTTGTAATGCATCCATTTTGCAATAGAAAGATCCCTATTGTGTGTGATGATTTTGTGGATAGAGAATTTGGAACTGGTGCAGTGAAGATAACTCCAGCTCATGATCCTAACGATTATGAAGTTGGTAAGAAACACAACTTGCCGTTCATAACCGTTTTTACAGATGAGGGGTTTATATGCGGTGACTACGGAAAGTTTACTGGAATGAAACGATTTCATGCTCGGAAAGCAATCACTGAAGCACTGAAAGAGAAAGATTTGTACAGAGACACTGTTAATAATCCCATGGTTGTTCCAATTTGTAGTCGTTCAAAAGATGTAGTTGAACCACTTATTAAACCTCAGTGGTATGTTAGATGTGATGATTTAGCTAGAAATGCTTCTGAAGCTGTTCGTTCGGGGCAATTGAAAATTATTCCAGAACAGCACACTAAAATTTGGTTTCGTTGGATGGACAATATCAGAGATTGGTGTATATCTCGCCAGCTGTGGTGGGGTCATAGAATCCCTGCATATTTTGTTACTGCACAGGATTCTTCTGTGGATCTTTCCAAGTTCACAGAAAGTGATCGTTGGGTTAGTGGACGCACAAAAGAAGAAGCTCTTGCTAAAGCTGTTAAGAAATTCAATGTGTCTCCTAGTGAAATAATTCTAAATCAAGATGAAGACGTTCTAGATACCTGGTTTTCATCAGGTTTGTTTCCATTTTCAATTTTTGGATGGCCTGACCAGACAGAAGATCTGGAAGCGTTTTATCCTGGCACACTTTTGGAAACTGGTCATGATATATTATTTTTTTGGGTAGCTCGAATGGTTTTCTTTGGGCAGAAGCTGATGAAAAAACTTCCTTTCCGTGAGGTGTACCTTCATCCAATGGTACGAGATGCTCATGGAAGAAAAATGAGCAAATCTCTTGGAAATGTAATTGATCCAATGGATGTGATCAGAGGAATATCTTTAGAGGAACTTCATAACAAGTTAAATGATGGTAATTTGGATTCAAAGGAAATAGAAAAGGCTAAAGAAGGTCAGAAAAAAGATTATCCAAGTGGAATTCCAGAATGTGGAACAGATGCTTTGAGATTTGCCCTCTGCTCTTATATAATGCAGGGAAGAGATATCAATTTGGATATTTTGAGAGTTCAGGGATACCGCTTCTTTTGTAATAAGTTATGGAATGCTACAAAATTTGCTCTCACATATTTGGGCAATGATTTCAAACCAATTAAAAGAGTCACAGAACTTGCAGGAACTGCCAATCTGAAAGCCTCTAATGAATTAAACATAAGAAACATTATCAGAATGAGTCAAGAAACACCTTATTTGCTTCAAAAGGCAGAAATTTTGCAGTTCCTTAATTCATTTTTAGGTGACAATAGTTACTTAAATGGACATGTTCTCTCACAAGCTGATTCACAGGTATGTAAAGCTCTTGGTGAATCTGTACCAAAACAGTATCAACACTTGGACCGATGGTTCTCTCACATTCAGAGTTTTAGTACTGCAGAAGTTGCATCATCTTTGGCCAATGGCAAAGGCGATAAAAAATTAATTGGTAATGAAACGTACATGGATTTGTGGATGTTGAGTCGCATTGCAGCAGCTTGTGATGCATGTAACAAAGGTTTTAGTTCTTATGATTTCCCTCAAGCTACTACAGCATGCTACAACCTATGGCTGTATGATCTTTGTGATGTGTACCTAGAGTATTTAAAACCTGTTTTTCAGAGTGGAGATTCAGTTGCTATTGAGACTGCTAAGAACACATTGTATTCATGTTTGCATGTTGGCCTGAGACTTCTTTCTCCATTTATGCCTTTCATCACTGAAGAATTGTTTCAAAGACTTCCTGGAAAATCTTCTGAAGAAGCTCTTAGTGTGTGTGTTGCATCATATCCCGATGAAGAGGAATGCCCATGGAGGAATTTGCAAATTGAAAGTGAGGTGGAATTCACCCAAAAAATTGTTCATCTTGTTAGATCAGCTCGAGCAGATTATAATCTTTTAAACAAGACACGTACTGAAGCATATTTAGTGTGTTCAGATTCAGCTGTCTCTGATCTCCTTGGGAAATACAGTGATGCTATGGCAACTCTTGCCTTCTGCAGTAAAATGGAAGTTTCGACATCTCCTCCTCCTGGTTGTGCTATTCTCACTGTATCTGACAAGTGTGAGGTACATTTATTGCTTAAAGGTTTAATTGAGCCTTCAAAAGAACTTGCAAAATTACAGAAAAAGTTTGAAAACCTTCATCAACAAGTTAGTAAATTAAATCTATTAATGTCTTCTGCTGATTATGCAACTAAGGTTCCAGAAGATATTCGTCAATCAAACAGTGAAAAATTGACACAGGCTTTAGGTGAACTTTCTAGATTAGAATCAGCAATGGAGGCACTTAGAACTATGGAATAATCTACCTCTTTATATATATTCGGGACATAAACAAAAGGGGGAAAAAATTGTTGGCTGAACATTTTCAAATTCAAAGTTTGAGCGCTTCTAGTATTTTGCTCAGTTTACGTGTTGGTGCTGCTGATGTTCTGTTGTGCTGGGCACAATTCAAAATGATCTTTATTGATGGGGTGACATAGTGAAAGCATAGTGTACAGATGATTTGGTCCTTCTCTCAAGAGCTTCAAATAGAGTGACACATGATCTTATCTATCATTCAGGCTTAAATAAAGATACATTTTCTCGGTGAGGTATAAGCTGCTACTACAATTATTTTGCAATCATGATTTCTTCTACAGTATTTTGTAATGTCAGTTTTGTATTTTTAACACATCAATCACATTATAATGTTTATACTTCCAAGTGAGATTAATTGAAGGGTTGTAATTAAACTTTTTGGTTGCTTCTAATTAAGTGATCTTGTTGAAAATGTATAAATATTATAATATTGAAATTTTGAACAATCTTAATTGTTGCTACTCATTAATTCTTTTCCATTTTGTCCACATTGTCAAAATTTTTGTCATTTCACTGAATGAATGTTAAAATTGTGTTAAGGTATTATATATTTGACATTGTGTATGCATACTTTCTAAACAATCATTTTGGAAATTAATTACCTCATTCAGAATTACGATGATTCTATGTTTCTTAAAATTGTCATGATCCAGAATTTAATATTCATGCAGATAAGTAAAATATTTATTTTTTATGTTGCTTTGTTTTCATTTTATATATTAATAAACACTATTACAAGAATTAATAACTTGCCATTCAGTTAAAATTTTGAATTGTAATTTAAATGTTTTGATTCAAAGTAACTGAATTGTGCAAAACTGGGAGATAAAAGCAACGTAAGAACTTGGAGAGAAATTACTAGATAACATACTGGGTGAACTCAGGGCAATGTCGTGTTAAGTGGCACAATATGCATTTGATGTGAGCTTACCTGGGCTGAAGGAAAGAATGATTTTTGTTGATGTGGAGTGGACATTGAAAGAGTAATGAAGGAAAGGGGGACTTCCATTTTCAAATGCCATGTGAAGCGTATCCTGTTACACATCAGATTTTCAGATATCAAGTACAGATTGTCCATAATGATTGCAGAGTTCTCCTTACTGAAATGACATCATGGTCAAAGATATAGTTATCGCTAAGATAGAGAAAACTGGAAAAAACAGGATGTGCAATAAGAAACAAATTGTTTGCACTTTATTAAATTTGAGAAAGAAAATATTTTAAAAAAATATATATTTTTCATTACTAATTATGTTGGCAATAATTTCATGATCTGTTATTTATTTATTTTTTTGTTGCATAAGGCCGTACAAGCACCAAGGTATTTTTCTAATGTAAAATACTTTGATTAAAACTTCATATTGGTAGCTCTGACACTTTCCATCAGAAAATGGACCAATTTTAATAAAAGTATTATTAATTTTTACAATGTAAATTGTTTAAAAAATTGTCTTGTGTTGTACACTAACTTATTTCTGTGTTACTGAGTCAAATAAATTATTGAATACTAGAACATGTTTTATTGTCTTCTTATCCTATGACTGCTTTATAGTTTTGAATATTCTAATTCTAAAATAATTCCTTCCACTAGAATGCATATCATTGCTATAGAACAGTCATGTACAGTTAATTGACATTTTACATGTGAGACGTGAAATACACTAAAATAATCATTATCTTTTGTTTTGTGCATGTTAACACACTATTATATTTCTTTCAATTAATGTAAAAGGACCAATTCTAAGTAGTTTGTTGCTCCTTTAAATGCAGTTTTTTATATGCTTTTAATGCAGAACTGTTTTTGCAGGCACAACAGAGATGAAATTTTACATCTAGGCATACCTAAGAGTTTCAATACTCTATCGATATTAATAGCAAACATTTTTGACTGATCAGGCAATTGTAGAATGAATGTTAGTGAGTTTCAGCGTAATAAAACTTGATCAGATGAAGACTTAAAATTTATTTTGAATAAATGAATATTAAATTTTCTCTTGTTTTCTCTGAAGTGAAGAAATGATACAAATCAAAAT
Source organism: Gryllus bimaculatus (assembly GCA_017312745.1). Classification (NCBI taxonomy): domain Eukaryota; kingdom Metazoa; phylum Arthropoda; class Insecta; order Orthoptera; family Gryllidae; genus Gryllus; species Gryllus bimaculatus. Next base: position 2,969,647 of record BOPP01000089.1, read on the forward strand.
TGTGGTCGTTTTATTATGAAGTTGTGTTGATGAGAGCAGCCAAAAAAAAACAATAAAACATTAAAGGGTATTGTACCTTATATAAAAAACCTACACTTCTGTTGAGCTGAATAACTGCTTAAAAGATCACCTATAAAAATAAAGAATGGTCATTGCAGAATTATTTTCTTTTTAAAAGAATCATTTACCCCTTACCAATTATAAAACAAAGTCAAATCAAACATTTCCAAGATTTTATTTTATTTGTTATTTTGTTTACTGTGAATAGAGATAACTGACAAAATCAATAATTTTAAGATAAAATCTGGTAGTTTTAAGTAATGTTAATTTCAATAGCTCAAATGTATTTGTTCACGTTAATGTATCTTTTGTGCCTAGCTAAAATGATTTCAGTTACTTTTTGGCAATTTTTAGCTTTTAATACAATGTTGTCAAGAAAAACTCAAGCTTTAGTTTGGCAACAAAAGGCCTATGTCTGGGAGCATTGGAAATACAGTAACTCACCATTAGCACAAACTTGCTTAATATAAATTTCACTAACAAAACTTGGGGCCTGGTGAGGGATTACTGTAATACAGTCATTTATGATAATCGGATAACCCAAACTCTGATTATTTCGGTCCTTTTGAATTTGTGTTAATGAGGGTTTACTGTACTTGAACATATTCCAAATATATGTACATAGCAATAGAGAAAAATATATTATTTTTTCCATATTGTTAATAATATAAAACATTTTTTCATATTATTAAAATTCGTTTAGAAGGCAATTTTTGAACTAACTGTTGTAAATGATGATATAAGACTTCGAGAAACAAGGGCTCCCTCTATGCTCAGGCCATTAAGTTTTCAAAAAGATTAAATCCCTGAGTACACTCAAGCTTTTACCTGAAGTGGTTAAGTTATCCATCTTTACAATTATTTTAATGTTGCATAAAAACATGTAAAAATATTGTTTCATAAAAAGGGTATGCAATATAGGATATAATTTCTTTCATAATTCAGCTCGAGCAATGAATGGCAAGGTAAGGTAGTATATATTACTTAATATTAATACAACACAGAAATTACTAGACATTGCATACTAATTTAATAAGTGGCTGTGAAAATTGTCAAAGAATTTTTTTTTTCTTTTTCAATGAGCTGACAATGAAGCATGAACTGAATATACAAATGGATTTGGAATTTATATTTATTTTTAAATGTGTGTATTGAATTTAAGTTTTTAAATTTAGTTTTTTTTACTGAGAAATACCTTCTATAAGGCTACTTTTAAAGAGAAAAGTTTTAGTGACAGGGGTTAATGGAAATTTCATTTTTGTCTAATATAATTATGAACTTCACCATTTAGAGTATCACATTCTTTCCTTTTTATTAGAATCTTCTTAGTGAAGATTACTATTTCAAATATGTACATGCATGGGGAGGTACGATTTGTAATTTTTTAAACAGTACTTGGACCTGTGACAGTTTGTCATTGTTCTCTGTTTTGGATAATGAAAGTGTGAACACTTTTGGTGGAATTTCCCTTCAATATGATTCCATGTTTTAGATGTGAATCAATGCAAAGTACCCTGCGTGTAAGTTTCAATTTAAAAATTAATTGTATAGTAATGGTAGAATTAGACACTCAATTTTTTTAAACCACATTCTGAAAACAAGGCTATAGCACTATAAAAATTAAGACTTTTGTAGCATTTATGGAGAAAATTATTAAAGAGAGGTCTCTTTGAGATAAAAAAAAAATATTTTGGTGCTTTTTAGAGTTTCCTATTAAAATCATGAAATAAGGGAATATTTTCATCATTTGTGAACTTCAATAAATAATTAAAGAAGTTATTTCAAATTCATAGAATGATTCCCGTCTTGTATAGAACTACAGGTTTCTGAATGACACTACTGAAAGGGGAGGAAACCATAAAATGCAATTTAGCAATTATATCGCAGATTCACAACCATTTCGCACTTGTATATGATTTCACATTTTGTAATAGATATAAAAACCTTCAGAAATATACTGCACTGGCTGTCAAACATATATTATTAAGTTTTCTCAGCCTTTGGTAGCCTTTCACTTTCTTAGCAGTTGTTAAAACCCACCATTGGTATAAATGTATATAAAATGCATTAAAAATGTATAAAACATAACATTACTAGGCGAGCTTAGTATTTGGGTCTGTAATGAATCGTGAATAGTCAATTTAAGGAATGTTAGTTTTTGGGCTATTGTTTCAGGTATGTTTTTGATGACCAAGTATGCTGGTGAGTTTTCTTTTAAAGGTGGATAATTGAAGTTTAGGGACAGTTTTACTCGTGTTTATGATGGGTTTCATTCTTCGAATAGTTTGTGCTTTACTGTTTTTCTCTCTCTCCCCTCTAATTCCTTTTTGATAACATTAACTGATGGTCATTAATATCAAATGCTTTTGATAAATGTAGAAAAAGATCAATGGGATCTTTCTGATTTAGAGCAATAAGTTTATAATTGAGAAAGGAGAATATGGCTGTGTCTGTAGATCCTTAATAATGAAGTGCAGATTAAAATAAGTTGTTTTTACACGAGTGAGTGTCAACAGGTATTACAAACAGATTTTTATTCCTTGCATTATGAAAATGTACAATCGATTTCTTTGTACACAGATGTGAAATAAACTTTACAAACATTATGGTTTTATAAATGTACATATGTGGTAATAATAATAGGTGTAGTTTCAAATAGTTTTCTTCAATTATGTTTCTAACTTACATTATTATTTTAAGTAGCATTATTACATCTAAGTTATCATTATTATTAAGTTAGCTATAACAGCGATTCTACTAATACAAATTATTCTAAATGATCTTTTTTGACATTTAAAAATCAATATGGCATGAGGTGAGTTACCCCACAAAACATTATTCCCTGTATAAGGTGGGATGAAAGGGGGCAAAATACAGTATTCAAGCTGATTTAACCTGCTATATCTCAATTAAAAATGTTATCGGATTTTGATCAAATTTCACAGGAGCCTTATCAAAGGGTTCTTAATAACATTATGTACATTATTTTTTGAAAGCAAGTTCAAATTCATAGAAAGATTTCATGTATGATATATCAGAAGTAAGGGGTAGAACTGGTGAAGAGTTCATATATGATACAACACACAGTGGGAAGTAAGGGGTAGTTTTAAATGAAAGACATTTCAGTCAGTGGAGAGCGAAAAACAAAATTCTTGACATTATATTTAAAAAGGAAATTAAAAATTATTGTTGTATAGATTTTTAGTGATTTCCACACAATTACGAGCAGTAAAAATAAAGACAAACTGACAGCATGTCTGGGATCCTTCTTGAAATCTTATAAGGGAGCCTTCTCTAAACAGTCATTCCTCACTGTTACAATACATTTAACTCTGTAAGGTCAGTGTTTCAAGTAACCGTAATATAGGAGTTATAATAATTATCTATGTAAATAGTGGTGTTCTGAGGAATGTAACCAATACAAACATTTTCAAGTACAGTGTACCCTAGTGTTTTCTTAGGATCTCTGTTGCTTGCACTGAAATAAGACTGAAATTTTAAAACATAACCTTTAGATATGGCTGACCTCCCCAAGCTGTGATGTATCGGCTTTCCTTGTACGAATTACTTTGTAAAGCAGTGTCCACATTATGACTCAATGGCTTCATCTAAAGAGAAATGTGAGCATAGTAATACTTCCAAATCTTGAAGCTTTTTATTTAGATGTGAAAGCATTGTTGAACTGTAAACATTTTTTCTTCTTTAACAATGTTAGTAATTTCATTTATGTGAAAAAAATAGCGAATTATCAAAAACATTTCTTGATGAGACAATCTTTGTCAAAACAGTCAACAAAATATTGAAGGGCCAGATATTATGAAAATAATTATATTTTTAGATTCATCATGATATAAAAACAAGGAAAACAAGAAAATTTACTAGAAGTCAAGAGTGAAATTTAATGGCAAATACACTGGTAAAAACCTAATTTTCTTTTGATGCTATGTTTGCAAGGATATTGCAAATAACTTAAGTAAAAAATGCCTTTTTTTACATTAAAAGGATTCTAGGGCATCGACATGTTATTTATTTATTTGCATCTAAACAGACAATTGCCCAATATTACAGGTTTATACAATATTTATAATTTGATACTAAAAATAACAAAAACATAATACATTTTAATTGTAATCGCAGAGATAAAGTGACTTTGTATTAACAAATTGGCTAACAGATACAATTCATGTTGATATCACAGTTATTATAGTTTCTGCACATGCACCATATAGGAGATTAGTTCTCATGAATGGTATTAAAAAAATGGATAGTTTTGATTAAATCTGAGGTTATGCAACAATATTTTCCAATTGATCAAAGATAATAGTTCGCTACTGTCAATATCGTGATTTAATAATTTGAACAGAAATAAGATGTCGTTACATTTTCTATGGGATTTAAGAGAACTAATTTGAAGATATAGTGAAATTTCGCTGCAATCATGGTTTAATGGTCTTGTTATACTAGTTCATGTAGATAAAAAATTCTGTCTAAACTACAAGATAAAAACTGATGTCTTGATAATCAGTGGAAATTGCAGCATTGTAGATTAAATAGTTTAGGAACTAGAGCAAATCAAAGATGACCCTGATTTTCAAACTTTTAAAAAACTCGATTTTCAGAAAAAGCCGTTAGAGAGCACAGTTATTGTCCAAATGTGGCAAAAGATTGCACTTCCTGAAACTAAATTAAATTGTGATACTACTTTTTGTCTCCAGAAATGAAATATTTTCCATGGTTTTATAAGAGATATATACAAGAATTAGGAGAAAATACTCATGTCATTAAAAATGTCAAAATTCTATGAACCCCTCTGGTTAAATTTGCAATTTTTGTAAAATTCGGTTTTTAATTAAAATTTAATGTATGCCATTAAATTTCACTGTTAGATGTGAATTGCCAAAAATTTCAAATTTTCCCCTCTTATTCCTATTTCAAATTTGAAGGTAGAGATTTTTCCTTCAAGCAAATATCAGAAAGAAGCTGAATGTTCAAAAATTAGCACAAAAAAATTGTAATGGACCTACCGTTTCCCAATAAAAAATAATTTTGTCAGTTAAAAAACACCTTTTCATCACAAATTTAGCAATAAAATTGCTCGTAGTTCCGAATCCTTTCAATATCAAGGATGAAATTTTGTAGGCAAGTATCTACTCAAAAGTTTTTTACTCATTTATGCCTCTATTACCTTGAAAAATGTTTGTTGTGCAATTTTTGTTGCTTAACATCAGTAGAAAAATCATACTGAATCTGAAAATACAATTATTTTCCTGATTTATGACCCTTCGTTATTCTGTTGACAGTTTTGACAAAGAATGCCCCATATAGGAAACAGGAGCATTGTTGCTGTTAGGTGTGGTTTCCCAGTACATAAGTCTGTTTATGAGTTTACAATATCAAGGAAGAAACAGTATAGCAATGTATTTATAAATTTCGTCATAGTTTAGTTGAATCATTGCTCTTTTGACTAGCATATCTTGCAGTTTCTTTCATATAAATTTCTACCATATCATCATTTATTACTTCCCAAACAAGATCAACAAGACTACCATTAGACATGTGGAGATGTTCAATTACATCTAATATTCTATTACTGGAAGTAACTGAATTTATATGAAAAGTTTCATTCTTTCTTTGTTCACTATCTGTTTTTCCTAATTCGAGATTGTTTCAAAAGGGCAATGATTTTGTCCATAATTAGAACCAGATTTCCCAGCACGAGAAGAAATTATGTCTGTAATGAACTCCTTACCACCGATTGTTATTATTAACGTAGCTTGAACTAACACTATATTTCATAAATGACCTACTGGGGCCGAGCATCCTTCTGAATTACTACCGGTGTAAGCTTTATTGCTGCCTTACCAATCTTGGGAGATAGAAGTGCAAATTCAAGTTTCTGCCATCTATCAATGAGTACTCTTAAACTTTTACCATCTTCGATGGAGTTGAGAATGTTAAGATCTTCCTCTCTCTTTACTCAAATCTAATCTGAAGTGGATAAAACAAATTGCAAACAATTATCCCTTTAATTCCCAATTGTATGGGAATTTTTGAATACAAGTTTCCATTTCAATGTGTTGTCAGCTATATATCTTCTTAACTAAGTATTAAGCTCATTTCAATTGGCAAACTTTTTTAGGAGAGAAGTTAATATCGTTTCCATTAGCATTTTCTTTTTCATCCTGGAAATAACAATGCCAGCTTTCTTTATAATAGATCACATTTGAAAAAAAATAAGCTAATTAAACATTTTCTTTTAATTCTTTTGAACAGAAAATTTCCGTTAAATCTTACACACAAAAAAGCTCAAAATCCAAACTTGTAATTCACAAAATTGTACCATTTACAAGCTGTAACCTTTTTACCTCTAAATGAGAATAAGACAACTGAAAAGTATACAAAAAGTGAGTAAGCTTTAGTGAAACCTCAATTTGCTTCTTTTCCAGAGATTTTTCAAATATTATTATTTTGCTATCATTTATATCAGCCGTGGATTTCGTTTTGTATCACTTATGCAGTATTTCTTTCTGTGGGGCTGGAATTCTCCACTAGATAATGCAGACACACATTTCAACAAATACTATGAAGATTAAGTCATAATGTCACATGCCCAATAGTTATGTACTCTCTAGATAGTACAGTGAAATACCTTTCACAAAGTTTGTCACTATTTAACAATTTTTGTGACATTTCTAAAAAAATCCATTTATTACTGACATACAAAACATAATATTTAAGTACTATATAACGAATAAAATGTCATATAATTGAACTACATAACGAACCAAGTAGCCTACAATATAAAAGAATTACACTATTTCGGGTAGAGACGACACATGGACACAATCTCACGGTTATAAACAGTAATAAAGTCTTCAGCAAGATGATGGATAAATTGGATGACAAATACATTCGGTACCATACTCATATACTCTTTGTTCGATACTAGCGTGTTCTGTTCTTTCATATCATGGAAGAACAATAATTCAGTCTACTGAGGAGCATACATGTTGGCTACTCTGTTTATATGAATTATCTTTGGTGGAGAAAAATCAAGGAGTGTCATAAACCTCGTGCTTTCTTCTGGTCCGCACTGTTTTGCGGGTGATCGTGCCGGGTTTGCCGGGTGCAGTGCTGGTGGTTGAGGTGAATGGTTTAAGTTGTTGGTTAATGCTGGGTTTGTTTATCGTGGAATATTAATAGTGACGCTTATCTTCAGCCGAATTCAGGAGTACTTTTGTGGACAGGATGTGGTTATTTGGAGGAAGAAGTCAACAACCTCCACCTCCGGTGGATCCACTTGCACCTCCTGCTAGTGCAGGTGGAACTGGGGGAGGTGATGATGATAAATCACAAAATGAGCGTAAAAGAATGGAAGCGTATAGGTTTGATTCTACTGCTCTGGAGAGAGCTGCACAAGCTGCAAAAGATCTGGAGAAATCAAGTTAGTAATTTGTTTTGTATTTCTTTATTGATTTTTTTAAGTTCCTGAGTAATTAACATTTGTTTCATAGGACATGCCAAAGAAGCTCTTGAATTGTCCAAGCTCCAAGAAGTGACAAGACAACAAGAGTATCAAACAAAGGTTAAAGAATATGAAGCGCATATTGAGCAGAGTAAAGTTGAACAAAGACGTGTAGATGCCGAGGAAAAGCGTAAGACTCTGGCTGAAGAGACAAAACAACATCAGATGCGAGCACAATATCAAGATCAATTAGCTCGTAAGAGGTAGTGTAAGCATAATTAATAGATTAAATTACTATTTGATGAATCACTCTTAGATTTTTAATTCTTTTGTTAGATATGAGGATCAACTTCAGCAGCAGCAGAGAATGAATGATGAAAATTTAAGAAGACAAGAGGAATCAGTTCAGCGTCAAGAGGCAATGCGCAAAGCAACTGTTGAACATGAAATGGAACTTAGAGATAAACATGAAATGAAACGTTTAGAAGCCGAGATGCGTGCCAAGGCTAAAATAGACAGGGAAAATCAAGATCTTACTCTTGAACAAATTAGATTAAAAGCTGCTGAAAAGCGAACAACTGTACTAGAATCTATAAAGTATGTAATTTTTCTATCATGACATCCTACTGAAAGTTGCATCATTGTGAATTACAGCTGTAGTAAATTTGTGCATTTTTCAGGACAGCTGGTTCAGTAATTGGATCAGGAGCCCAAGCTCTGCTCAGTGATTGGGATAAGATTTTAGCAGCTGCTGGTGGTTTGTCTTTGGTAGCATTAGGTGTTTATTCGGCAAAAGGGGTCACAAGTGTTGGGGCTCGATATATTGAATCTCGCTTAGGTGAGTCTGTATATGTAGCGTTCGCCTATTATTTTTTATTGTTTTCTTTTCATGTAATCTCTAGCTCCTGAATAATTCTTATATTATTTCAAAAAAGTTAACTCTGCAATGTCCAAATATACCTGAAATTGCATAGTTAGTGCTTCTCTAGAAATGATCAATTTGCAGTGATATTGTGTGATTGACTCTCATTTCTGAGAATTTGAAATGCATATTATATCATTGGATCACAGAAATCATGTTTTAAAAAGTAAAAGAAATGTGTGAAAAATAGTGTTTAATTTCCTCTTGAACATGAATTTCTTCGTGACTAGAGAAATTGAATAAAAAGAACTAGCTAGATCCTGTGAACATATCCCACTTTGGAAATCATTGTTTTATAAGCAAAAATAGCTTCATACTGGATCCCGACTTAAGGATGGCCGGCTCCTGAATTGTAGAGTTGTAATTGTGGCCTGTCATAATGGATCTATTGATGTGTCAACTGAAGTTTACAGAGCCAGTTTCTGCCTGCCTTATCCATGCTCTTGGAAGAGTGATATCTCCCAAAATGTAACAGATGATTCAATCAGTTCTAAGCAGTAGGATACCTCTTACAAAATGTAACTCTGACTCGGCATGCCCCCTACACATTTCCCATGCGTTATCCCCAAATTTCCTGCAAGTTCCTCACAATTCTTGTGTTTCCTTAAATGCCCCCCCTGCTTTCCTGTGTTTCCCTTGTGCCTCCTGGCATGTTCACTACATGTTTCCTGCATATACCTCTGCACAGTTCTCCACAAGTTCCCTTACTCTCTTGGTTTCCTCATATTCTGCACTGCATATTCTGAAAATGTTCTGATGTCCTTACTTTATTCACCCTGTTCCACACACTCACACACCCCTCTCCATATTTCTCTATATTTCCCTGCATGTTTCAACATATACTAGTCTCGAAATTCAAAAATTTAATTTAAGTAATTTTTTCTTGAACACTTTTGTAAACATAACAGACAGTGCAGTGTCTTCCCTGGCAGATGAAACAGGAAGAACTAAATGTATCCAGAGTACCTAGAACAGCAGAAATTCTTGAAAATGCAATAGAGAAATTTCAAACATTTTCCCCCAAAATTGTAATTATAAAAGTATAGTACTCTTTAACTGTTTTGAAAGTGAAAATAAGCTTCACACTTAATGGATAAGGACTTCACAAGGGATGGATATTTTGTTAATTTTATGCTACATGTTACTATTAAGTTAATATTTCAGTATTTTAGCAATATTATTGTAAAATAATTAAATTAAAATGTGATTAGTAGGTAAATGGATTCTGTGGATGCACATTAATAGGAAAATGTGTGTGTGTGTGTGTGTATACATTTTTTGTATATAATTTTTCAGGCGATAGTAATCATCTTTTAATTTTATTTTGAAACAATATGTACACATTCGAGAGTTAAAAAGAAGTTGCTTAAATTGTTTTGATCCTCGATATTTTGTATTTTAAAATTACTTAATGAATAAATACCATGAAGTTTGTTTCTGTTATAGGAAAACCGTCATTAGTGAGAGAAACCTCCCGCTTCTCTCTGTTAGAAACTCTGAAACATCCAGTTGAATCTGTTAAAAAATTAAGGTTTGGAAACCAAGATGCTCTATCAGGGGTGGTATTGGAGCCTCGTTTGGAAGAGCGTTTAAGGTGAGTTATGTAAGAATATAGATTAGTTACCAGTTAGTTTATTTATTTTCTCAGATTAAATATTTTGTTTCACATCAAAAGACTGATGTAATGAAACTTGTAACTTTTTGAAAATCAAATACATTTGTTGTTTAATGTTTTGAGTACTTTACTAAAAAAAACTTCCAAACTGATCAAAATCATCATTGCTGCATTAAAAACTTTATCTGGACAATTATCATTTCGACCGCTGTGGTAAGGAACAGTCTTGAGTGTTGTATCTGCTGGCAATGAATGTGACCTAGAAATGGTTATTTTAAAAGTGATTATTAAAATTTTAGTTCTGAATAAAGATAGGATTTTCATCCTCCATCATGCTCCATGCATGAATTATCAAAATTATCAAACATGCACAATGAAGGGTAAAATAAATGAAATATGCACAATCAAACTTGTGCTCAAATTTGTTAAATATTAATGATTTTTCCAAATTGTTTTAGACAGATTCACTCCTTTTTCGGAAAAAAAGTTTTTCAACATATAAAATGACTTTTCTTTAATATTATATGTAAAAGAATTATACTTTTTTGGGCAAAACTTCATGGTTTAAAAGTCTGAACATTTTAACTCATCCTCATGAAGTGTCTTCTTTGCAAACTGCTTTCTCTTCTACTAATGACTGTCCTGCAGTTGAATGGAGCAATGTCTGAACACAGTGCAGAAGCTAACATGAACCCAGTTTATACAGTGGTCGGTCAGCTGGCAGGAAAAAGGTTAAGAGCTGTAGTAAACTTGCATTTGCATGGAAATTCTGTCTTTAGTTATGATGCAAGAGGAATATGGAAACATAATCATCTTTTTAATTTATAGTTATTAATAAGGGGATTGGGAAACTATCATGCCTATCATTTGAAAAACTGTATTTCAGATCTGTTGATTATTGTATGCTTTGAGATAGTTTGTGGATTGTTTTTGTGATGATTTTGTTATAATGGATTTAAATCTTTTTATTTTTGTTTGTTTAGGGATGTTGCAATTGCTACCAAAAATACAAAACATAATAGAGGAATGTACAGAAATATTTTAATGCATGGACCACCTGGGACAGGCAAGACCATGTTTGCTAAGGTATATGAAAGTATTTTATTGATTGATATATATGAAATGTTGGGAAATAATGTTGAAGTATGTTATGTTTTAGAAACTTGCAACACATTCTGGAATGGACTTTGCCATCATGACTGGTGGTGATGTTGCTCCCATGGGAAGAGATGGAGTTACAGCTATTCACAAGGTATTTGACTGGGCAGGTACATCTGGTCGTGGTCTTTTATTGTTTGTTGATGAAGCAGATGCATTTCTTCGAAAACGTAGTTCTGAAACAATTAGTGAGGACTTGCGTGCCGCTTTGAATGCATTTTTATATAGAACTGGAGAACAATCTAATAAGTAAGTCTTGTGAAGCAAGAAATGAAATAACCTTATTTTCCCTATGATAAATACAGCAGTACTTGATTTCTTTTAATTCAGATTTATGTTGGTCTTGGCATCAAATACTCCTGAACAGTTTGATTGGGCTGTTAATGATCGATTAGATGAAATGGTGGAATTTTCGTTACCTGGAAAAGAGGAAAGGGAACGACTTGTTCGCTTGTATTTTGACAAGTTTGTTCTTCAGCCAGCAATGGAAGGGAAAAGGTATCACAGCTTGTATTACTATATATAAATATTAAACTGATCTCTAATTGAGAGAATAATATGAGTAAACAAAAGTTGGCATGGAAATATTTAATCATAAAACTTGATTGATTAATGATAATTTGAAATATTGTTATAATGAAGTGTAAGAAGCAATTGTCTTCAACAATTTTGTCTGTGGGTGCTTTTAGATTTCAACATTATTTTCGGTAAATGACTGGTTCATTTTTGAAACTACATTTCGTGTCTTTCTATGTACAAACGTTTGAGTGAAATTTAGAGTTGTTGTGATTTTAGGTTACTTAATATCTTGTAACTAAATTTGTTCAAAGAATTGGTCGGGGCAACCAATTCTTTGAACAAATTTAATTATTAAAATACATTGTTAGTCAGTAACATGGTCACAATTTGGATTTCTTTACGACTGTGGAACAAATTCACAGAGCGTAATTTCATCCAACAAGGTGATGAAAGGTGACAATTATATAGATTAATAACTTCTGTTAATTCACTACCTTTCTGTCATATTCTGCAATCAATTCGTGTAGTATTGCCTTGTAAATACTAGTTTTAACAAAGGCTTTGTGAAAATTTAATTTGCTACTCGCTACAAGAATCCAATATTACTAATTTGATTGAGTATCCATTTTTAAAATTTTAATTTCATGGGAATAAATGCCTCCCTTCTGAGTCATGTTCAGTATTGAGCAGTAAATCCTACTTCTGCATTGCCATCCATTCTCTAAAATATAGATAACTAGCAGACCCCGGAAGATATTGTCCTGCTCTCTCTCTCTCTCTCTCTCTCTCTCTCTCTCTCTCTCCCTCT
>BOPP01000089.1:2988252-3029178 GCA_017312745.1 Gryllus bimaculatus
AAAAAAAATCCATAGTTTAGACGCTAGTGTTGTTCACATACACCCGACAGACGGATGGACGGACGAATGTTTTGCCGTCTATCGATTTTTCGGTATCAAGGGCCCACAAAACAGGATTTGTGTCTACACCATAGGTTAGAGAATTTTTTTCCTTAATTTAGAAACTGGATTTATCCACTTTTTCGTTATCAGAGCACGGCCATGATTTTTTTTCTGTCGAAAATTTGCTGTTTTTTCTCGAAGCATTACATAGTTTCCTTTATACTACGTAGATTAGTCCGTATATACGAATGTATACGAGAAAGTAAAAATTTAGAGCCGTTTTTGAGAAAATCTGTATTAGTAATTTTTCAAAATTGTAAATATGGAACGAAAACTACTAAAAGTTTCAAAAAAATGTATATGTTCTTAATGAAAGAACTAATAATGGACAACGAATTTCATTTAAAGGAAAAATATGTATTCAATTTTGTAGGAAGACGCCAAAAAATGGATACTTTTAAAGTTTAGAAAATCAGAGTTAACAGTGAAAATGCCGGACCTATGCTACCTTTGTAAGTGTGTTTTACTCTATTCTTACAAGAAATTTAAAGAAAAAATTGGAACGGTTTTTTCGAAAATTTTGAAAACGTCCGTGAGGCTTCATGTGAAGTACCCCCAAAAGTAAATGAAGGTTTTTCAAAATTGCAGAGCTTCAATGCAGGCCAAATGGACAGAGAGTTACTCAGTTTGGAAAACGCCTGTTATACGCCTAGTGTAGGCGCTAACGTCATACACCAGACGGACGGACGTTTTGCCCTCAATGGATTTTTCGGTGTTATGGACCCACAAAACAGGGATTCTGTCTACACCACGTGTTAGAGAATTTTTTCTTAAGGCTAAATGTCCCGACACTAGGACAATTTGAAGCCACCACGTGGCAGCACCAAAATAAGTAAAATTTACTGTACTGATAACGTCTGAACCAATGGTCCGATTTTCGATCTGTAAACGGCATTTGACGCCTTTTTTAAATAGAATTTACGCTATGAAGCCCTTTTTCCACAAGTCTAGCAAAAATTCGAATTTGAAATTAGTTCTCAAACTTCCGAGAAAAAATTAAAAAATGTGGGCTTATAGCGCGATGGCGACATGCTTCCTGAATCCAACGCCGTGACAATCATGCAAATCGGACGAATGGGAGCGTCGTAAAGTGAAATTTAGGATAACACCTCGCCCCCTTCCTTCCCCTTCTGCGCCGTTGCGTCACCCACCCGATTGTTGTGGGCCCTCTGTCGGCACGGCCAGGCCCGGCGACGTTGCGGCCAGCCCCGGCAGAGCAGGTGAGACTAGCGGGACAGGCAAGCCAGACAGTCGGTTTATGCTTTCGTCACTTTGCATCTCAATCTATTTTTCCACAGATATCAAACTAGAGATGCTATACTACTATTACACACCGAGGTAAACGGTCTGTAATAGTAGTACATAACTATCTTTTTCACATATTTCCGTCTTTCTTCGAAAACGATCTTAAAATTGTTGGAGGCATTAAACAAAATATCGATTCCGATTTGGAACTGTTTTTTAAAACAAGGAACTAATTCTGTAAATATCACCATTATTCCACCTCCTCACATCTTAATTTAGATATATTTTACTTCTAAAGTGTTCTGTTATCATTCCACCTTGCTCTAAGATCAAATTCCGGAAAGAATGAGCGGAGTATACGCACGAGCTCTTTTATCCTACAACTCGGTTTTTGATCTCAAAACGATGTTTACCTGCTTTAAAAGGTTCATCTGCTGAATCCTTAAATAATAAACAATATAATAACAAATACATTTATTATTTACAAAAATATATGTATACAACAATACATATATGTGACAAAAACGCAATATTGCTCTTTAAAAAAAAATTACCAAAATGTAATATTTTTATATCTCTCTTTCTTCCCCTTCTTGCATTTACGAGTTTTTTCCGCTCCAATTTTTTTCTTCAAAATTTTCGAACTGACAGTGCTAATTGCCCTATTTAAGATGACGTAAAATTCATTTTGATGTATTGTTTTATTTCTACAAAAATTAAACATATTTTTTAAATATCTCTCACGCCGTTAATATTTGCACATTTCCAGCTATATGTTGAATTTACGAGTTAAAGTTCAAATTAAGTTTTTAAAAAACTCAGTAGTTTTCTGTGAAAAATAACTTCAAATTTCACATTTCCAGTAACGCTTACGTGCAATATTCTGAAAACGGCTCCAAATTTTTCAATGAAAATTGTCATTTAGGATGAGGGTTTACTTTTAATATGCTTAAAATAATTTTTCGGTTCTATCATTAGGAATCTAAAATGTTGAGAACATAAAAAAAAAAAAAAAAAAAAAAAAAAAAAAAAAAAAAAAAAAAAAAAAAAAGCAGCCAGAGCTGACAGCTGGCAAGAGTATGTAGCAAGTCTGAATAACAAGTCCCGACCAAAGGAAATGGAAAACTAATACGTGAGTCTGTGCCATTCTGTTGCTCCACTAGTTTCCAATTCTAATATGGGTATATTTAAACAATGCTAGTTAGTATGCTCAGGTGTAACATAAAAATAGAACAGTTAATTTAAATAAAACATGATACCAATAGGCTACAATAATATAATAATATAATGGCTATGTGCATGGTGCCGAGCAACTCAAAACAGGCCAACTATCCCACATCTGTTTGTGACGAAAACCTACTTAGCAGTTATGCAGTTTTTACAAACCTACAGATGCAGCGCAGCTTTGTGACCCAGAGAAACCCGCGAGATAATAAAAGATTCTGAAAATTGACGGACAGCCCGCTATCATGGGATGAGTAAAGGAATTTACAGATTGAAGAGATACTGAAAATCACGAGGATTTACAACAACCTCAAACAAAATTGTTCATCACAAATAATCAAGCGTGGGGTCCAAATTATCTCGCATGACCAATTCCGAATACCTATTTGCTATTTATTTGTTAACATTAATTATTGTCTCTATTGAACTAAATTCATTATGTAATATAGGTCTACCAATGTATAAAATGTTATTGTCCTAAAATTTTAAAACTGTCTTTTCCAAAAATTTTATTGAATATAAGAATGGATTACATATTGGTTGTGATAAAGAGTCAGATAATGCTTAAAGTTTGAGTTATGTAATAATGAATTGTGACATACCAGAAATCCCCCAATATAGGGAAATTGCATCGAACGTATATTTACTTCATAATTGGATGCATACAAAAAGTGTAGATCAAGTAATACACATCGTCAGAAGAACGTGTTAACAGAATTCATGTTCCATGCTCGAGGGTCTGAACGCGATATTCGTGAGCGAAACATGGCTCCGGGAAATTATGTTGAATAGTAAACAAGACGGCGCGTGTTGAAAATCGAGGTCCCCCTATTATTTAGAAGGGGCCAGTCTCTCTCTTGGCAGCAATCGAAGTGGACGGAAATAATTTTGCAAACTAAGGGCAGGTTGCATAAAGCTTTCCATATGGGTTCCATAGCAATGGACCACAATAAAATTTATAGGTTCCATAGACCGTGCACTGTTACATAAAGCAAATGTATGGAATCTATAACAATGAATTCTATAAGAACTTCGAGATGCAACCAATATCAACACAGTATTGGAATACTACTTACTCCAGCGCTTTGCATGTTCTTAGCGTGTGTTGCGTTCTATTGTGACCTTCACGGCCGTCTTACCTTACCCACCGGCTAGCTGAGATGGTAGTGGATCACCTGCAATTAAGTGAGATGGATGGACGTCGTTGTTTACGAATGAAAGAAGTTAATTGAATGAGGTAAAAATTTAATGTTCAACTCAAATGAACTAATAATGAACTCAAAATAAAACAATCATGGCAAGAAGTGAGTTTCTACCTGAGCTCAGTTTCTCCCAAAACAAACTTATCGCAATTAAAATCTAATACACTGGAAAATGTTAAGGCTACTCTTACGGGAAATTGGTTTGCCATTAGAATTTTAGTTGCCATTAGTTGTTTTGGATCAACCGATACCTCAATTTTCTTTGGTACTTCTGTTTAAGACTGCCCATCATTAGCTGTTAATGTGATGGCTTGATTGTTAGGTCTTCTTTTTCTCGCTTTGATATTTGGTTATCTTCTTTGGACCAACTTTCCTTCTTACTTGCTTTTTTCCTGTATGTCTGGAGATTTCAACCAAACCTTATTAGAGTTTTGTTTCTCCATACCATCATCTAATTCGACGACTTGTATATGTTTGTCTTTCTTGCCGGGTCTATTGTCTTCTGGAGGACTTGGAACTTGTCTTTTCTTGTTTTGAGCATGTTGATCTTGGAGCTATATTCGAAGCCCTTCGGTCTTCTCAATGCTCTCCTTACCACGCCTCATATTCTCGGCTTGTTTGTCACGTTTCCCTAGGAGAATCAATTTATCGTGCATCCACTTTAGTTCCTCTTCAATGTCACCATCTTCTTTTGTAAACCCATCCACTTCTTCTTGTGCTGTGGCCAGTCTTCTTCACTATCATTGGGTTATTTTTTTAACATATTCTGTCAATTACGGCTAGTTGAGCTTGCAGACGGTCTATAATCTCCTTATATTGTTTCGCCAGCTTTGGGGTAATTTCCCATCTTCTAACACCCAGTCCACCGCGTTCCTTTTCCTTCGGGCATGAGCTCTTCTTGATCCGAGGATGCCTTTACTCCTTTAGGTACTCCGGGTGTGGAGGGGGTTTACATGGGGTTATCTTTGCAGTTTCGGCCTTCCAACAAAGGGGTCAAATGCATATTATTATTATTATTATTATTATTATTATTATTATTATTATTATTATTATTATTATTATTATATTTTTGAGGGTGAATATCCTTTATGGATACCAGTGAAGCTGGTGATATCGAATCCCAACTGGGTTACGGACACCTAACCTCCGTGTCTTAAGCCGTATTTCCTCCTACGCGGAAACCGTCGTTAGACACTACTTCACGTAGGAGCTTGGCTGGTAGCAGATGCTCTACTTTCTCAGTCTTAACTCTTTCTTCTTCATAATACTAATTATGAAGTTTTCTATTGTTTTCCATTTTTGTACAATTGTTTTCCATTTCTATTGTTTTCCTGCGAACTCAGAATCACGTCGACCATGTAACTGGGTTTATATCTTGTTGGACATTACAAACCTCTCGTTCCGCGTCCCATGCCTTGCACTGGAATAATGTGGGTTCTGCATCATCTATATCTGCGTGCCAGAGACTACATGTGGGAGTTTCTACGACCCTGAAATCGTAGAGGTATTTATTGAATCCTAAATGTCCCGTAAGAGACTGGGACAGGCAATAACCCACCTCCCCGATATCTTCGGCTGACCCATCTCTCGATGTTACCAATCAACCGATGAATCCATCTGCCTTTCACATCCCCATCCCATCTTCCTTGACATTCTTCAAGGAGCACATTCCTTGCCTCCGCTTTGATGGACTCAATTTGCTTCGGAGGGAAATGACTGTCTGTTTGTTGTGTTTTCTTCAAGGCGAGGTACGCCCTCTTTCTTTCCATGGCTATTAGGTCGACAGGTGGTATACTCGCCAACACCAGCACTGCGCAAACAGATACTCTGCGATAGACAGGCGCCACCCTCAAGGCGTCTTTGTACTTGGGCGTACTTGTGTCTGATAGACTGCTTCTCCAGCGAACACTCCCAGACTGGAGCAGCAAACAACAACTGTGAGTGAACTATGCCACATATCATTCCTCTCTTGGCTTCTCCCGCTCCACCGACGTTTGGTAGCATTCTTGCGATGTTATCTCCTGTCCTCGCCGCCTTTTCTGCCATCACATTTATGTGGGGCCCGTAGCTGAGTCTATGGTATATTTCGACTCCTAAACGTCTTATCTGGCGCTTCCAGTTGATTCTCTTCCTTCCCAATCGGGGGGAAAAGAAGGGCCCTCTGGTTGATGATTAAGACAGCTTCGGTATTTTGCACTGCCATCTGTAGCTGTCTTCTAACCATCTTTTAACCCTAAAGAGCGCTTCGTTCACTCTCAATTCGAGAAGTTTAATGTCGTCTCTGTGGCTTATTATTAGCGTGTCATCAGCATAGCCTATGAACTGCGTATTTCTCGGAAGGTCAATGCTTAGAAATTCATCATAGAGGACATTCCATAAAAATGGCCCAAGTCTGTACCCTTGAGGATACTGCATGTCACATTTTCTTCTATCCTGATACTGTCCACATAAGTTATCGTCTTTTCATGAAGGTAGTCTTCAATCAACCATAAGAGATATTAATAATCCTTATTAGGAATCATCTTGTTAACTAACACTACTATAATGTTCATCCTCCTGTCGGAGTTGAAGTCGTTTCTGTCAATTGCCACGAGTGCGCAGAATCCCTTCTTGCCGACTCCTCTTCTGGCTGCGTTTGCTTTATCGATTACTTCCAGGATGGCATCCGTCGTCGAGCGGCCTCTCAAGAATCTATATTGCATGTGGGAAAAGCATATGAGCCCCTTAAGCATAGAAAGTATTAAACCCTCAAGCAGCTTGCCCATGGTATCTAGGAAGCACAGTTGTCTGTATGACGACGTCTGATTTACCGGCTTGTTGACTTTTCGGAGGAGTATCAGCTTTTGTCTCTTCAACGTCTTAAATAATTTCCCGTCCTCAAGGCAGCGATTATAGATTGACAAAAGGCATTCCGGATACTCTTGTGGTACCATTTTTAGTATTTCACAGGGAACTGCATCGAAACCTGGGGCCTTCCCAGTTTTCATGCTTTTCGCCGCTCTCCTGGTCCATCGTGAAGTAGTCTGCTGCGTCAACCGTGAAGTCGCTCTGTCTTTGTCTCGTCCAGGGATCTCTAGTTGGAAAGAGGTCCCTAAAAGCTTTCTTCATCCATTGTGGATCATTCAATCCAGGTATTTTCCAGTCCATCCTGAATTTCTTATTTACTATTTTATTAGCCATGCCCCATGGGTAGTTATCGATCTGTTCTAGGAGCACCTTCCAGCATCTGCCTTTACGTCTTTTTATTTCTCTCTTAAGCCGTTTGTACAATTCTTTATACTGTTCCCCGAGGTGCAGATTCGTCTTGGTCTTTGTAGCTATTCTTCTTGCCTTAATACAGTTCGTTCGAATGTCAGCTATTTATGGTGTAGACCAATACATTTGCTGTTTCCTCCTCGGACATATGTCTAGGCATGGATGCGTCGCAAGCTGCTACCACTATTTCCTCCTTTGCCTTAACCAAATCCTCAAGCGTTTCCGCCTCTTTCGTCCAATCCACGTTAACCCACAATCTGGATTCTTCCAAGGATCGTTTTGCCTTGTCTTCATTCAAGTTTTTGGGATTCCAAGGTTCCTTCCTTTATATCGCATATTGACGTCCTATGTACCGATGGTCACTCAGGGTTTCTTCGTCGAGCACTGACCAATCAGCGATACCTTTAGATAGCTTAGTGGAACTTATTGTCAAAGAATATATATATATAAGATATATATATCATATATATATTATATATATACTTATTATTATTATTATTATTATTATTATTTCATTATTATTATCATCATCATCATCATCATCATTATTTACTTACATCTGGGTCCCAGTTCTGACTCATGAAAGTGTTTAATATCTAAGTACGTAACATTTAGAAGCAAAATATATTTGAAAGAGGATTTATGAATAAGGGATATTAACAGTAATGCTAAACATTATTCTGCGCTCTATTATAATACTGGAATAAAATGCACCAAATTATTAAAGTATGTTATTAGCTTAGCTTAACTAAAATAATTGTTTTCTTAGTTATTATTCAATTTATTCTCAAAATACAGAAACAAGAAAACATTTTATAATATAAATTTGAAGATACTCAAATGAAAGGTCTAAATAAATTTTTTAAAACTGTTCCAGCAGTTGCGCCCCCCCCCCCTTGCCCACTCACCTGCCACCCTGCATTCTTCCATTGGATGTGGGCCTCTATAAACATTTACCAGCATTATTTATTTTTTTGCTTAAATTTTCCTCCAACTGGTTCGTAATTAGCAGCAAATAAAATATCCTCATGTTCTTTTTCTCAAACATACACAGTTGCTTCTAAAAATAATTTGTTGTGAATTTTTTATGGATGCACTACTTTGACAACACAGAGTAGGCTTCACTCTAAGAACCTCTGTGTGTCATGAGGGCACCCGAGGGGGCTCTGCGACAGGAGACAAGAGTTCAGGGACATCATTTTTATTTCTCCAATTCTATGGAATTTTAAACTTACCATTTTGTCATTTTATCTATTAAGAAGATAGTTATTGATTCCATCACATGCAGAACAGCCCTAGTCATAGTTTCACAAGATATTCTGGCATTTTTAGCTTTTTTTCCTAATTAACAGATGTGTCCAAACAACAATAGCTTATTGCTAAGCACTTGCCTGCATAATGACTAAGATTGGACTGATATGATATCAATTGGTGATTGGAAGAGTTTATGCATGGGGAATGAATTTGTATTACATCTCTCGTGTTATTTGCAGTTGACGAGACGTGCAAGCTCCAGAATAATTGAGCTTTTAAAGCAAGAAATATCTTAACCAAGGGCTAGACAAAAAGGTTCTCATGAAAATGTCATTGCTTAGCCTATGCTGATGACTAGTGACAGTAAGGCTCCAAGAAGAATGCTTGCTAACTTATCTTACCCTGTTACTTTTGTCAGCCTTAACCCTATCTCCTGTTGCCCTTACCTATCAGATTCTAAGGAAAAAACTTAGTTGTCACTAAATTTAGACAATCAGGGAGTTGAAAAAAGGGAATTTCATGCTACAATGAACAATTCTATCTGCACAATATGGTAAAAGATAAACAGGCAAAATAACAAAAGCAGTGTTCAAATTGCTGATCGGATGCTTTGGTGATAAATAGATATGGGCTCTCAAGAAGCAATAAATATTAAAAATTGTGATTTTTCCAATGTATATTTAAGATGGAAATAAGATGGAAGTAAGTAGGCAAATGATTGAATGCAACTAGCTGCAAATGGCAAGTTTTCAAGCAAGAAGTAATACAGAGCGAGACAGAATATAAAAATTTACACTCTATTGTGATATTTGGAGTTGATTTGAGGAGAAGAAAGGAGAAAATACATAAAAATGGAATGTTTGGATTTTTTGTAATCTATTTAATTTTTTTAAAAAATACACATTAAAATTTATATTTCTTGTTTGGTTTGTACATGAATGTCAAATTCATTAAGAGACTGTTCTTAATAATTAAATATGCATGTAGAGGTTTGTGATTTATTGTAAAAACAGCTGCTTAGCCAATAACAATATTGAATTCAAAACCAATATTATATGAAATATAATAAATTAAAGTTAAAGCACACTCTGATTCAGTAACACATAGGATGTAAAACAAACATAATAACAAGCTAGTCATTCATGTCAAACTCTCTTCATGACAATGAAGACTTTCTCAAAGTACATGTTCTGCTATAGATACAGCAACAGTTCGTAACTGGCAAAACATCACATTGGGCAGAAATATCTTCACCAACGAGAATTTATCTCTGCGTTCTGTACTCGGTGGTATATAAATATTTCAATACTTCCCCCTTTAAGATAAATAAAAATATCCCCTCATGTAACACTTAAGTACACAGTTTTTGGAAGTCCGACATTTGTTGCAGAATTGAATACAATGAGCTATAAAATTGACTCATGTGCCAAACTGCAATTGTTCATTGTCAAAATACACATCTCACATTACCACACCTGGCACTTGTCAATTGGGTTCATTTTACTGCCTAGGGGACAGTTGAAGTCTCTGGAAAATTCCTCCCGATTGGAGAGGGGGCCAATTACTCTGAATCGTCCTGGTGAGTGCACTCCAGTAGTGATACGTTGTCGCATTGCTTGAGGTCGATATTTGTTGCACCAGGTCTGTGCAGCACTGATCCAGAACAATTGTTGAGGGGTATAATCCAAACCTGGGAGAATAGGTTCAGTCTTCTTATTCTCCTTAACCCAGGATAAGTAAGCACCGTAAGCTTCCTTGATACCTCCGTTATCTGCTATATTTTCACCTTGTGTGTTGATACCATTGAGCTGTAGAAAGATTAAAGTTTATTAATTTTGGTTTGTTCAAAATAATTATTTTTGTTAAATATACAAAATTGAAAGGTCAAATAAACAAAGTCATTATTGAAACTATTGTTACTTCAAGGTCAAAATATATGAGTGGAAGTTTTGTGCAGAATATAGTGTGAATATTTGTGCAAATAGAATCTATTTAAATGATATTACAGATTCCTTCAAATTAATTTTTTCTCTGGCCAAACGAAACCTGCTTCTTTATCACATCTGTGTACTCTGTAAAAATATATAAATTTGTGCAAAAAAATAAAGTAAAATGAAAATAATGATGATGACATTAATGTTTCTATTTTAGTTCTACATTTTTTTAAACAATTCTATTTCATAACAGGTTCTAATCAACTTTTTTAACTCTTTGCCTTTGACTCTTGTGTTAATATTTCATTATATGATCATAAGGATTTGCACTCTTACATTGAGCCCAGTTTCTTCATCTGTGTAGTTGCCATATTGATGGACAATGCAACGAGCTTTTTCAAGGTATCGATCCTTTGTATTTGCTTCCCACCAATCAACCAGATTACCATCTTTATCAAATTGTCGACCCTAGAATAAAAATTAATTGTAATTAAAATGACATTATTAAAAAACAAATGTCTAAAAACAAATGTCTAAAAGCTTTAAAGAGAGAACTTACCTGATCATCAAATCCATGAGTTATTTCATGGCCAATAACAAAACCTATGGCTCCGTAATTCATATAGCGTGGGCGGTCATTACTGAAGAATATTCCTTGCAAAATCCCAGCGGGAAATTCTGTCAAAAAGTTCAAGAACATTAATTATTTTTTTTATTTAAATGAAAAGTCTGAAAAAATATAATGCTTTTTGATTTTTATGAAGTGGATACATAGAATACTTACGAATACTATTTTCTATTGAGCTATAAAATGCATTAACAATTGCTGGGCGACCATGTGTGATCCATTCAGTTTTGTTGACCTTTTGTCGCAGTCTTCCAAATGAATAGCCAGTGCCAAATTTTGTTAGGTTGAGAATACTTTCCATGTATAAGTCTTGATTAACTTCAAGCTGCAACAATTTCCTTTAGTAAGTAGACTTGGAAAATCATGAATTTGTTAATCAATTATTTTGACTAAAGGTTTTTAAAAGTTGTATTTGTGCATGATGTGTGTGGGTATGATGTGGGCACAGTGTGGTTGCCTGGCATGCGTGACCGAATGGTGTGTTTGTGCAAGTGTGAAAAGGTGCCTAGGGTGCATGTGTGCATCTGCAGTTATATGTCTGTACCTGCAGGGTATGGGTGCTCATGGTATGAGTGTGTGTGTGTGTATGTGCACGTGTGTGCATTTTTGCACATGTTCGCAGACATGCACACACATACATGCTCACTTGCGAATGGACACCACTGCTCATTTATATGAACCACCTGATCCTTTTTGGTATAATATACAGTTTTGGAAAGGATTCACTAGTAATCTGTGCCTTATATGTGTGTGTGTATGGCCATCCCCAGCACTTAATTTTTGAGGGGGACAATACAATTCATGAAGGGCAGATGACTGGCAACTCCTCTCCAAAACTGTATATTAGTAAGCCAAACGATACGGGGGGGGGGGGGGGTACAAATTTGGCATGAACATGCATGCTTGTGTGTGTGTGTGTGTGTATGGGTGGGGGGCATGTTTGTGCATGCAGTGTGTGTTCATGAGCATTTACATGTGGTGAGTGTGTGTCCATGCGTTATATGTCTTCTTGTTGTGTTTGTGTGGTCACTATAATTGGACTCACTATAATGAATTATATACTCACTTTGTCATAAAATTCCTCTAACTTTTGAATATCCAATAATTCATCAGGATAAGCAATATGGACAGACATTGCTTCAGCTTTCTCAAGAGCTCGTTTTCTAGAAAAGAAAAAACAAACTATTATTGAAAACTGATTGGAACTCCTTTATTTATTTAAATAACTTTCAATCCTCATATTTATATTGTGTGACAAGAAGTGACAGAAAATACATACAATTCTTATTTTTCTATATTCATGAGTATTCTATTAAAAATTATACAAGTGACACAAGGAATCTAGTAAGTTCTTTATTATTTTGACACAAATGAGAAGTTATGACAATATTTGCTGCATTTTCCTCAGAGAATGTGATCAAATCAGACCCTCAGGTTAGAATCAATACAATTTTAATATTTTGTTGTATATTAATGATCATTAGAAGTTGTTACAATTTTTTCTTTGCAATTATTAATGTGGTTAACAAAGAAACTGATGAATTATCTCTTAATTTTTTTGTTATTTTTCTTAAAAAGCTATCTGAAAGATGTGGAAACAAAGTTTATAGTTCTGACGTGAATAATTTAATGTAAGATATTTGGACAATAAAAAGTATTTTGAATGATATAATGTATAAAAAACTTCCTATGTATTTTTACAAATAAAAAATTATCTACCTTGTTTCTTCATCCATCCATTCCACTGTCTGTAATATTTTTTTAAATTCTGCTCTGATATTTTGTACCATCTCCATTGCATTTTTTTTGGCATCTTCATTGAAATATTTTTGCACATAGAGCGAACCGACAGAAATTGACAAACTGAAAAAGAGTATATTTTGAGTATTTGTTGACAAAACTTTGAAAGGAAATAAAAAAAGACTGTTATTGAATTCATTGTGTATAAAGCAATATTTACCCTCCAGCAACAATATCAATGCACTCTTTCCATCGTTGTTCTCTCTCAGTTTTGCCTGATAGAACAGTGAAGAAATTCAACTGACGTTTGCGTGCTTGTTCTGTCAAGTAAGTAATTGTTGCTCCAGCAGCTCGCCACATCACGTAGTTTGCTTGAACTCTGAAAATTGATTTTTATACTTATTATTTTTGCAGTATAGACGAATGTCTCAATAAATTCCAGTGTCTTTAACATTTATTAATATATTTATTGATCTAAGAAAAAATGTTATTGCCCTGTAAGATCTATTTCATGTTTTTCATTTCATTTTCAGTGCTCATTAAGTGCTTCATTGTTTATTTCTGTCATTTCAATGAAAAAATATTGCAAAATTTACTTGTATGTAATATTTATTTTCATTAGTAAAGTTGTAATAAAAATTCATTATTTATCCATTTTTCTAATATTGTATTTCAAAATAATTTACCGTTTTGGTGTAGTGGAAAGAAGTTTCTCCAGTCCTTTAATGAAAGATGGGACAGTTACCACAATTGGTTCATTGTTGCTGATTTCAATATCTCGAAGCAAAATGTTATTAAAATATTGTAGCCAAGGGACACTGGGGAATTTTGTTTGCATTTCTTGTATAGTCATTAAATTGTACAATTTAGAAACATTTCGTCGTTCTTCACTGGGTAATGATATCTAGGGGAAAAAAACATTATTTCATTTCTTTGATGCATAATAATTTCTCTCCTTTTCCACACATTTTCATTTATGCATAATTAAGTAATTGCTGGTACTTACATTGGCAAGTTTTATTTCAAACTCCAGTGATTCTTTTAACTCCTCTTCTGCAGTTTTACGATCAGCTCCCAAGAGAACAGCTATATCTACTTGATATTCATAATATGCTCTTACGAGTTTATCACTCATACCTTTAACTAAGTATTCCCTGCTTAGTCCAAGAGAGGCTTGGTCAATCTGGAAAAATATTTGGAAGATATTTGTATTTGTAATTTTTTTTGTTTTAAATCAAAATATAGTTTAATTATATTAATTTACATAGCAAACATATTTCATGACCTACATTTATAGATCTATAAGATGAATTTTTTGCATCTGTTGCTACTGAGAAGTCCATAAAATAGTCAACACTGTATCCCATTTTCCGGAATTTGTATACAGATTCTCGCCAGTCAAATTCACCTACTGGCCATGACGGACCATCCACAACTGGCCAGCCACCTAATTCTCTTAGAATATCTTGCAGTGGTTCCAATCCTCTACTTTCAATTAAAGCTGTAAAATCATGTAATATATCAATGACAATACATCAATTAAAAAAATCCATTAAAATTCATCATTCTTTTCTAGCTAGGGTCTTAAAAACTTTAACAACATATACATCAATCTATTAGCATAAATCTACACAATATTAATCTCTTATTACACAACTGCTTTTAATAAGTATCTTTGTATCTTGAAGGATTTGACTGGAGAAGTACACATACTTACTTTTATTCATACAAGCTCGATAAAGTTTTTTAACCAGTTTAAACGGCTTTGCTTCGTTTTCCTTTATAGGCTCTTCAACAATTGTACGCAACTTTTCTGTAAGTTGGTCTGATATAATACTGAAGGTATTCACTGTTGACTTATCATCAGGAATATTATTTGTCTTTACATAATTGCCACATGCAAAATTGTAAAAGTCATCACAGGGTTCTACTGATGTGTCCATGCTCATCAGCATTGTTGAAGCTGGAATGAGGATGGTAAGTGATAAGACATGAAAGCAAAAATAAATGGTAAGTCTATAATATGATAATATTCAAAAGACTGACTTTATAATCGTAACACATTGGGGAGTATTACCAGAAATGAATTATTCCTTTGGGTTGGAATGACTCAATAAATAAACTATAAATTACCAAAAAGATGTTGATAAGTTAAAATTTAAAAACACTTTTTGAGGGTTTCTGAATGCCTCCAACCACATATTTTAAAAATCTTTAAATTTCAAAGAACCCTCTCATTGTTAACTTTGGATCATTATTCATTACAAAAACCTCCAATTTTGATTTTTCAGTGATTATTTGAAGTCCATTTACATTGATTAATATTGTAATAAAACCTAGACAATATTCTCTTATTGTACAACTGCTTTTAATTCATGTCATTAATTAATTTTGAAATAGTATTTTTTTTTTGTCAACTAGGACTCAAATTCTTCTTCGAATATTATTAGGGTGGAATTGCAAGAAACACATCACACCCCACAGTGAGGACAGCAGTGGTTTAAAATTATGTACAATAGTCTTTATAATATTTCACATTTAAAATTCCATGGTCAATATTTAAAAACACAGAGGAAAAAATACAATTGACCAATAAGATTGGAAACCAATCAAATCATATACTACTTAAAAAAGTTTTAAATGTAGTTAGCGGAACCATATGACACACGTACCAGCATGAATGCATCCTGGTGTGAGGCAGAGATCATGTTTTAACACATCATTTTGCTTCACAATGCCACTAAGTGCAGCAGGCAGAGTTGGCAAAGAATCTGCAAAACAAGATAAAGAAGAAATTATACTTTTCTCTATATGTAGGCTTCTCTATGTGTATGAAATTCATCTATTACACTGTGCAATGCACAATTTCCACATTTTTCTCAGTTCTGGAAATTTTAAGAACTTTCTACGTACTATTTCACTCTACATTCTTTATGTATTACAATTAATATTATTTCATAAAAATTTTCTCCCTATTCCATTGTACAGGGAGGAAAATTATCCCCTCCACAATACAATCTCGAATTTTCGGTCGTACAATATGTGTTTTTAAGTTTTTTGTAAGCTGCAACTCTACACACAAATCAGATTAAGGTTCTAAAGCTGTTTGCACAAAGCAGGTTTGCTGCACTCAAGAGCTAGAGGTCTGTGTGCGAGAGCGGTGCAAGTAGTGGGAGGTAGGCAGCTTTGTGGGGAGAAGAGCAACTTGCTATGGCACAGTGGGCATGGCGCGGCGAGGCGCCTAGATTGAATGCCTGGGTTTCTAGAGCACTAATCCTACTGTGAAATTATTTGCCCACTTATTTAAATGGGTAATGTCCCGTATCTGTAGCTATAAGGGCCATAATTCACATTTTATGTCGTTCTTTGCACTGCTATAAATGACATATTTTTCTTTTCTGATTATTTTTCACAATATGCCCATAGTGATTCTTAAACACAATTTTAAAGCAGTGGAATTAAAAAAAAAAATTCTAAATATTATTCATTTACAATTTAATAATTATTTTTTTGCCAGGAAAGTTGATCTCCAAATGATAGCAAAACGAAGGAAATTTTGTGAGTACATTTAACGAGAATGCCCGATGTACTGGATATCGTTCAACTGTAATGTAGGATATATTTATAAATATTTAAGTTTACGCCTGTGTAGATTAATAAATGATTTATGGACAATATCATACTCCTAAAATTCGGTTAATATATTTTAAATATATCAACGTCGTAAACGATTATGAATAAATAAGTGTTCGTTGATTTACTATTAGAAATACTCTAGCGTACCCGTGCGAGAACTTTCGCATGTCAATCCCCCTTTTCCTATTCATTTTCCTCTCTTTTCCATTAAGAAGAAAAATTGGTAATGAAACGTGTTTATTTGTTTAAAAAATGTATAAAAGTAACGTCGTACTTAAACAATATCAAGCGAAAATAAAAACAATGCAATTGACATTTGAAAAAGAATTCAATAAAGGTTTATTCAGTATTATAGAGAAACGTTCTTCAAACAATTCACAGTTCCTTAAAAACATTTGAAGTTTCTTGACAGCTAGGTTTTCGCTTGCCTTGATAGTTACAAAATATTAGATAGGATTTTTACTCTTGAGAAAGCCAAGTAAAGTTTTGCATGTGAAAATACAAGATCGCGCAAGTACAATTCTACTTCTTGCAATATTATTTAACTTTGCTGGATTTGTTATGAGGATAGATGGGGAATAGAGGGGGTTTTGGAGGGGCAGGACGCTTGCTGGGATGTGAAAATCGAAAAATTATTTGTTTACTAAAAAATATTGTAATATTTTCTGCGTTCTTACATACCCCAAGAAAAGTAATTCCGAGTTAAAAAATAATAAAATTAATCTTTTCACCTTTGAGTGATAAATACCATTTATTACCATTAGAAACAATTCTGTACGCTAGACTTCATTTCAGTACACGAGAATATTGCTCAAACGGTGTTTACGTATTGAATATCTTAGCAAACCGACACCATAAGTTTAATATCAAACGGTGCATTATTTACAATATGAGTTTACAACTGAGCATTGATGTACAACTTCCAGATACCACCATTTAAATCGTGCGTCTGGATTGTGATCGTTGGCAGTTGTCGTATGACTTGCGTTATAATTTTTACAATTTTAAATTTTGTTGTTTTTAAAATTAATATACTATTGTAGGCTAGGCTTTGATTTTTGTTGTTCATTTATTTCAAGTTATTTTACTTTAGTTAATTTAAAATGTTTGTTTTTTGTGTTGTGTCTTAGCACAAGTTTTCCCCTATTATGTCCGCGTACCCGTACGAATTCATTCTAAGAGGGAAAGTTGTTAACGAAACGTATTTATTTGTTTAAAAATGTATAAAGGTAACTTCTATTGTTATAACACAATATCAAATAAAAAATTCAATTGATGTGGAAAATATATTTTGACTAAAGATTTATTTAGTATTATTGAGAGATTTCTTGGACAATTCACAACACTCCCTTAAAAATATTTGAAGTAATTATTCCATATTCTTTGACAATTACCTTCTTATCTTTTCGTGAGATTCACAAAAATAATAAAAATATCTTTTTATTCTTGAGAAAGCTACGTGACTGAACACGCTGACTTGAAAGTTTCACCGAATCACTGCTGATAACGAAAATACTAGGAGAGATTGCAGGTATGCCACAAACGAAACCTTACAAGACACCTCTTCACTCTGCACTGTACTCTCACATCCCTCCACGATTAGGTACCCAGCACTTGTAGACCTTGGCAAAACGTGAAATGAATGTTTTCAATACACGCACAAGAAAAATCTTCATTGGCATCAAGCAACTATTAATAGCTATAGTTGTTGCTGCGAACCTTGAATTAAAAATTATGCAAATAAACCTCGTCAGTGTGCGCAAATCAAGGTGTACACAGAAAGCGTAAATAGTATCAGAGGAATCTAAGCCTACTAAGTGTGACGTCAGAAAAATAGCCACCATCACCAAAGGTTGAAATTTAGGTGGCATTGGTAGTATTGATGTGTCGAATAAGTAAAAATTTAACAGAATGTCCAAGAATATTTCATCCTACGTATTACGATATGAGGATCGTTACTTTGACCCCTTCGCCCTCTATAGTTGAGTGTTTTTTTGTTGTTGTTATTTAAGGTCGCATCAACTACTAGGTCATTAGCGACCACTATTGCTTGTAACGAGAGGAGATGTTTCATTCTCCAAAGTCAATGATATTGATTTTAATCGTTTTATTGTACTCAAATGTCAATTAGATTTTTCACTGCCAAATGTCAAAAGTATTACTTGATCGCGTCAAATATATCGTCTTTATTATGTCTTTGTTTAGGAAGATGTCGATCCTTTAGTTTATTCTTGAACCTAAAGTACTGACGCACCTTAATGTCCCTGAAAGATCAGAAGACCCCTGGAGTTATACTCCCTTGTAAGTCACAGGAACGAAATGCATTACAAAGGTATGATCTCTCCTGCGTTTTCACGTCCCCTCAGAAATAATTAATTTTGTGATTTTGACGTGTCCTTGTATCATTTTCCACACTGAATTCTGCAGAAAGACCTCCACCACCAGACCTGCATTAAACGTAACTACTCATATTTATTTTGAAATGGAAGCACTGGCTAATGAAATGCAAATAAGAGACAAAAAAGAAATAAGAAAAAACATGTTAGTTTACGAGAATTATTTAGTTATGACTCAGATGTTCATGATGAACATCATAATCCCTGATCTTTTTCTTAAACTATCACACTTCGTTGAGGATATCCTCAAACTATATTAAAGCTATTGTTTATGAATGTCACGCATCTGGTTTTTTCAGTCTCATAATTGCTTGAAATCATTAATGTTTCACCGTTTCCTGTTACCATAAGAACTTGAATCGTAAAGGATGTTCCTTTTGCCATGTTGTGACTTCTTTTGATCCACTGTCTGGCGCCCTGCCGACACGATTCCTACCGCTCAAAGGCCAACGCTCTGAAGACAAATGAAGCGGTGCAATTGTTACCACACTATTTGTTGCAGAGCATACTCTTTATTCTTGCATGATCTTATCTCTTGCTACTGCAGTCCGGTGTAAGGAAATGCAAATATTCCCTGATATGGTCACTGAACGCGTTATATAACTGTAAAATTTCCGCAGGGGTAAGATGGAGAAAATACAGCCTCCCAAATTAATGTTAAATTCCGCTTTGTCGAAGGTTTAATCTTTCGGTTTATCGTCCATTTAGGTCGCCTAGACAATCTACATTTTAGTGTGTTGAACACGTACGTTGTAAAATGTGTCCCATGGCTGTAATGCCATAGGTCGCAAACACACTTCTAAAGATTTAAATTTACGTAATAGTATGTTTGTATTAATTCGTCTCTGTATCGTGACAGTTCCACATGAGAATGCCGAAGCAATTTTCATTTAGCAATCTATCTCTTAGCTGCAAAAGAATAGGACAACGGTTGTTACCTATAACAATAGAATATTACAACACCGTCTAAAATTTTTGATAATGATCATAAATGGACACCTATTTTTGTTCGTATTGTTGCTGAGGCATGTGTGGATGTGTCGATCATGGCGCAGTAATATGATATCTTGAAAGTACTTTAACAACTATAATTCAGTAATTCAAAGTGGAATAGTACAGATTCAGGAATGAATGTGGTTTAATTAATTTAAGCTCTACGTATAGTGTTCGCATTCGTGGGTTTCAGATTAAACATAATAAGGTCCTTATCATAACATTGTTAAAACAAGAATGTTCTGACGACATATTATGGACTATTGGGTTTCTGACTCCAATAAAGGACATAAATTGTAATATTGAAATATCCGTAAGGGATGCGTCAAGTATTGTTGTGCAATAGCATCGTCAGACATAGGGGATTCAGAGACTGCAAGGAAATAAAATTAGCATCCCAAAACAATTTTCAGAAAGCTGTTGTATTACTGGAATCAATCAGTTTCCCCGCGCAAAATAATAAAAAATAAATCAAAATCCACTTTAATCAGTTTCCGCTTAATGTAAGACACGCGTTGTTTTCCTTTATTTCTCAGCGCGTGAAGCGTGTTTAAAACTAAACGCACGTCGTATTTTAAAACAGGATGCAGCTGCAACTCCTCTTTCCTGAGAACTTGCCTTCCGTTTCGGGCAGTAGGGTCGTAATCGCTTTTCAGTCGGTGTCGACTCGGCCCTCGCGTGCACGCCCGCGCGCGCTGGCGTCCTTCCTTTTTCCTGCAGGGAAAGAAGAAAAAAAAAAAAAAACTGGCAAGAGACGTGCAGCTGCTCGAACGTCTGGACCCGGCGGAGGCGGCGCGAGGGCACGGAGGGCGACCGCTGCGGTCCACGGCTCTCGACGCTCGTAGCCGGCCGACAGAGGGGGCGCTATTTTACCGGCACGACACCCAACCACATAAGCGAAGGTAGCGCCGCTGTGTCGTTAGTGGCCTTGAAACAATGTTTCGTGTGTTTTGTTGTGTCTTGTAATGCCCGGCGGCCTAAAATTTTGATCCTTAGCCCCCTGCAGCGTGGGTTGAATTGCTGTGGAATTGGGTTGTACCACCTCTAAGTCTGCAACGTGCCGGGAAACTTGGACTCCGTACGTCGTAGGGAAACATCAATAACGAAGGTCCAGCTATTCAATTGAGGCGAACTATGGGATCTGATTTAGGACAGAGATGTCCCGGACCTTACAGGACCTTGCCATCTTACATGACGCAATAGAGAATATGACCGACCGGTTGAGCAGAATTTTAAAGACTTGTAATTTGAAAAACGTATTTTTATTTACATTTTGTCATTGAAAATCTGTATTTTTTGAGGTTTGGACATGTATTGTGCGGATGCAATAAAATAATAAATAGGTGCTTTAAAAAAGACATACGTTAAATACAGATGAAGAAGACAATGGTATATATGTAATTTTCTTTATTCCGTTAGTTAATGAACCTCATTGAACAAAAATAACAGCTCCTTTCAGCTGTTTAATTTGAATTCTTTTCATTTTTTAATAATAAATCGAAAATAATTAAAAATGCTGTATCCGACAGTAAAAAAGCACCGTATATTGGTTATAGACTCGCCTTCCTGTCATCACGCAAGTTGGACGATTGCTTTCCATTGCGGGCTTTAAAACATTCGCCCAACAAGGGGTTTATTGCCAGATTCTTTATTTGAAAAAATTGTCGTTTTTAAAAGGAAATCCTTTAATTTGTGTAAAGATTTTTTTGGCATCATTTTATATTTGAAGGGTTATACGTATAGTAATTTTATTGTATTTAGTTATTGTTCAGAAATTTGATGACTGCCATTACAATTTATTAGAATTGTCCCCAAAACAATATAAACTTGTTCAAATACAAGATATATAATACAAATTTGTTATATTTACTGTAATTTGGTATTTTAGTATTTTAAATACATATATACTTAGCTAATCCAAGAACCTAATGTATTTGAGGTATGTATTTAAATACTTATTTTTAAAAGAAATTTGCCCAACTTGATGCCGGTTGTGTTTTCCTCAGGGAATAATGTAACAACGGTAAACCAATGTCATCCATTAAAAAACTCTTTTTTTTAAATTCAACACGCAATTAACTGACATACTTGGGGATTTAAAATGATTATAATAATATATATATAATATAATTAAATATATAAATATAATATATATATATTATATATATATTATATATATTATATATATATTCAGAATCGTAGAAAATATTTTTCTTTGGCATCAAATTCTCAAACAAATTCTTTAGAAGAGAGGTTCCGGCATTGAGTCCCACAAATAATCTTTAAAAGAAATTCGCGAGATGTTTTTTTAAATTACTTCCCTATCACTCACATAATGATTCCTAGTAAAATGTTTAGAGTTTGACGAGTGAACTTCCATAAATACAATTAATAATTAATAATAAAAATAATAATATAAAATATAAAAATTTTAAAAAAAAAAAAATTAATTTAAAAATAAATAAAATAAAATTAATAAAAAATTAAAAATAATAATATAATAATAATAATAATAATAATTAATAATTAATAATAATAATAATAATAAAACAGAGATAATATCACCCTGAATTGCCCAACAATTAATATCACATCAGCATTAAACATGAATGTTTTTTTCCACACCGACAAAGCGTTATCTATTCAAGAACCGTGTAGGAACAAATTCAATTTATTCTTCTTCTGAGACTATCAAATACACCAAGACGCCCTGGAGACACCTCCGCTAATTTGGCTTGACGGTGCGATAACATTTGACCCACTGTGGCGAAGTAGATGCTACAACAGCCGCCTGGAAGGCACGTGCGCGCGGTGGCCGGGGGCTGAGATCACGTTCTACTTCTTCTATGGCGCGGCGCGGCCGCCGACGCGACGCAGGGGAAACCGCTCGAACCGCACGCCGCAGGCGCCAACGTCGCACGCGGCGGCACCTGCGGAGACGGGGGCGATCGGCGTCTACGAGCCCCTTGTTCAGCTCCGCCAGCCGCTGCGCGCTTCCGAACTCGCGGCTCGGAGCACCAGCATTGCTATTCAATAGAGACCCGCCGTGCGGCGGTTGCAAACGCTGGTCGCGACTCCTCGTTACGCGAAGCGTAGGAGGCATGCGCGCCCACCGCTAGCAGAACTCAGCTTCTAAATGATGGCATTCCACTGCGTCCACGGTCGTCAGGCGTTTAGGGTCCCGCTGGGCGCGAATTTCGAAACTGCCGCGGCCTCGGAGCAGAGTTGGTTTGATGGAAACCTTCCTGCGGGCGCGGGTTCGCCGCTGCCGCGGACTCTCGCTACTGAAGCGGAGGAAGGCATGCGCGGCCACCGCGCAGTCACATACAGTGAAATGATGGCTTCGCCCACTGACCCGCCCGTGCGTGCGCTTTACCTACTGCGGTCTCCTTTGTTTGGTCGTCGCGCGATGGGATGATGATACTCTCTGGTCGGCGAAACATACCTGCAAGACAGCCCCTTCCAACGGCGGGCGGCGGTAACGACCGTGGCGAGCAGGGTGGCGGCGTCGGAAAGGGCCTCGCCGTTTGACGAAGCACGCCGGCTGCCGTCGCGACGTGTGAAGGCGCCAAAACCCGTCGCCCGCCGTCTGGCGAGCGATAGCCAGTTGCCAGATCGACCGAGCTCATGCCGCAGGGCTCACAAACGCGCTCTGCGCAAGTCGCGCGATCGCAAAACTCCGCAAATCGTCGTTACAAGAGGCAATTCTAGCCTGAGCGGACTTATATTTAGGAACCGGCAGAGCAACAAAAGAAAGTCGTTAAGGGAGCTAAACAGCGTTCATGTTGGAAGACTTCTCTCGTCATTGAGTGTTAATTTAGGATAAGGTTTTAAGATTTTTTGATGAGGACAGATTCGAGCGGAACCGCCCTGTCAGCGCGGTAATTCGATCTCTGTTAAGACAATTTTATTCGCCTGTTGGGAACTGTCGGTGGCCATGTGCTTGCAGTTCACGTTTGAAGAACCCTTAAAGCGTATTACACATGCCATATATACCTCTGAATCTTACAATAACTCGTATGCACTAAACAAATCTTCTTTCTTCTTGTTGGTCTCTCCGTTTGTCTTGAGATGTTTTTGCACGCGTCATTTCACATCATTGGGAATCGAGTGTCAGTTTCAGTTCTGGTGTCATCCAGACAAATTTCTAAATAACGGCTCTAATATTCTTCAAACACAGGTTGTTTGAGAACTCAGAAACAAAGGCGAACTTCATTGTGTAATTCTTCTTCATAATGCATATCTGTTTAAAAAGTGAATTGAAATCGTTAGTATATGAAATCGGTATTTTTAAGCACGTGTCAGGTAAACGCACACCAGCGATAGTTACTTCTGGTAGCTTCATGCATTTATCAAATCTCCGAAGCGTAATAAAAAACTTAAATAGATTGAGTAAAAATTGGCCCAAAGCTTTGTTTTTTCTTTGGTCCGCTCTTGCTAGTGACGCTCTGTGAGAAATACAGCTGCATCAGTGCTACGTTTCAGGGACGTATGTTTGCGGCGCACGTGCTTGTGACGTCGCGGGGAGTGGCGAGAGACATCCGAACATCAGACGTGGTGCCTCGCCGGCGGACAGAGCGTCGACTTGAGCGTGCGCTCCCGATAACAGGCACTAACACAGCGATAAGTTTGCTCCCGGGGCTCACGTCGTGTTCCTTGGCGCAAGGCGCGCCCGGTGCGCGTGTACGTTTTTGTGGCTGGTCACGAGGCAAAACATTGGACATCGCTGTGTTCGCAGAGCGAGGGGGAACATTGCCCCCCCCCTTCTGGAGTAAACATTCACTATACTAATGACTGTGGGCACAACGCTGTTGCCATACGCCTTAACGACATCGTTTTCGAGCAATTGAGTCCTGTTTCTCCATTTACTTTACCATTATTACATAGTTATCAAGGCTGATCACGACGTGCACATAGATATCTAAGCATTTTTTGTTGGTAAGTTAAATGTGTTTCTAAACTTCCTAACCTATAATTATAGTAAGATACAAACACGAGACACGAGAAACAGTCCATAATCAAACGACATCCAGTTTTTGCGAGCTTGATATTCCAATCAAATGGGGCAGAAGTTTTTATATACTGTTTGCTATGTGTGTTTTTGTTACAAAAGCACGGCAAAGAAATTATTCATTGACAAGCTTTATTTATGATGCTGTCCTTTGGGATTAAATCAGTTAGTCCTTGAATTGTAATCTCTCTTTAAGGCATACAACACTTCTTGAATGAAATACCTTCGCTTTACTCAATTACAGAAATCTGTTCCGGTTGAGTGTATAGTAGTTAACACTTTCACAAGATTTTATATAACTAAACTCTTCCTCTTTGAACTAAGTTCCTTACGTACACAGGTGCATAAAATATTTGGTTTTTTACTCTAGATATACATGGCTGCACAACTAATATCTCAATTTTTTCCTACAATCCTTTAAAAATATGCTCACAATCTTTCTATTTTTTCCAATCGAATACTCATAGGCCGACTATTAACATTTTAAATTACTGCCTGATTATGTCTGGGACATAAATATTTGAATCGATTGAATGAGAGAAATATAAGTAAAACTACTCTTAAAACTCTAGTACGGAATTTTTAAGATTCTTCTTTTTCTTCTTTTTCATTCTTCTTCGGCTTCTTCTTTCTTTTTATTCAATTCCTACACCAAGGAGTAGCTCCTCGTATAACCTACTCAGTTCACTAAATAATAAAACTGAACTTGAAGGTTCATGAATAGTGAATAGCTTGTTCAGGTTCATAATTGCGAATTTATGCGTGATTTACTTTCATTCCGGAGCAATTCTCGTCGCTTTTTTCGTAATCGTAGTCACCCTTACCGTTCTAATACTGAGAAATTTTATGAATTGCGACCATTTTTTCAAACGGAATGACTGGACAAAATGAGACTACACGTTAATAATTGCCATCCCACAATAGGGACAAGTTCGTTCTTTATCATACTTTTACTTGACCAATCGGCGCGTGTACTGAATTTCCCGTGCAGCCTATTTGAGATAGCTTTCCCGACCAATATGAGTTGGTACATTCAACGAGAATATTTCTTGACATATATAAGAGGTAAACGAAGTTTGATACTGATCAATAGCACAGGAAAAATGACAGACGATATATTATCCAAATGAGAAAAAGATTTAAAAACTGCAGAGCACTGCATTTTCTTCACTTTAGCTTTATTGAAGACATGAAAACTATTGTAAAGTTTGTTCGTTATTATTTAATTAATTGCGTATTTATTCTTTCAGAAATAATAAAATGTAAATAAGTAAATAAAAAATTCTTATGCGTCTGCAGAGGTCCATGCCAAGTCTAGAAAATACAGAAAGATATAGAGGCGTTTGCGTCTCACAAGTTATATTTCTTATATCGCGGTAAATTTAAATTATCACTAACTGGGCATAAAAAAATAATATTCAATCAGAAAATCTTTTGTAATAGAACACAAAATAATATTCGCACTTCCAAGTTAGGGTCTCGTTTCCAAGTAGATTTTATGCAAAAATTTAATTATAATAAAGAATAGTTATGAGCATGATGATAATAATAATAATATAATAAATGATAATATAATAATAATAATATAATAATAATAATAATAATAATAATAATAATAATAATATATAATAATAATATAGATATAATAATAATAATAATAAATAATAATAATAATAATAATATAAGTATTAATGCAAAATAAATATAAACCTCAACACGTAAATAATATTAAATTCAACTATAATTACACTAATTAACATTTTTTCTCATGTAAAGGAAACAAGAAACACACAATGTAACGCAATAAGAGAATTGACAGCGCCGACGAAAAAAACCAATTATTTGAACCTGCAGTATTTTAGCATCCACAAGCCAATGACTCAAGGTCACTTCAAAATGGGATCTAGTGGTTATCAGCATTTCCAGCAATTTAAAGACAAATGTTTTGTTCGATGCTTCTCAGATCTAGATTTTCAGACTTTAAGGAATCGAAATTAAACTCGTTTTGCCAATAAGCGGTTTCGAGATGTTGAGCCAATTTACGAGGCAGGATACTTAGCGTCGCAATCGAGTATCGGTAAATGTGGGCAAGCGAAATGAGTCATCACGGAGACCAGGTGAATGTCCCTTGTGCAGGGCTTTTCAAACACTATTCATTTCCAAATCGCCCGGTATCCCTTTATGAACACTACCGCCCGCCCCTGCCGCAGGCCACTGCCGCGAAGCTTCGCCACTGTTCGCATCTGCCACACACCGTCTCCTGCAACCGCCTCCGTCGCCGCCGCGCCCTTGCGCAAGCGCGAAGCGCAGCCGTTCTCGGGCCCAGAGGCGTCGCGAAAAAACGTCTGGGGCCTCCGCTAAAAAGGCGCACGCCTGCTAACCCGCTGGAAAGGAACTCTTCTGTCTTCGCAATTCCTGGCATTTCTTTTTTCTTCTCAATGGATCCTCCTCTGCTTCGTGAAGAATGGAATTGGTCTTGGGGATGTGACTGATAACTAGGTGTTTCGTTCATGCGGCAGCATCGTTATTGGGCAGGCGATCTCCATTTAAAGTAATTGCGAGTTTAGTTCCGATTTTTCTGGGTATACTTGTTTCCTGGAGGTTTCAGATTTTAACCCAATTCATATTTATGTATTTGCAGGCATTCTTAGTACAAAGTGTTTTGTACTACACTGCAATTGATCATCCTCTCGCATTAATTTTGTTTTTGGCTTTCTAAATAATAGTCCTACTTGTCTATGCACACTGATGTCACATTCTTCAAACATGTCTGGATTTCAAATTGTTTCATGAACGTTGACAATTAATGCTAGCTACATCCGATAAGCTATTTTTTTAATAGGAAAAGAATTGAAGTTGTCTTGAAATGTTAACCAGAATCTAGAATCCATGTTGGAAGGAATGTTAATATTCAGAAAATGAATATTTATTAGGATGAATATAGTGTAAATTATTTCCAGAGAAGAAATATAACGTGTATATTAATGTTAAATTCCTGACCTTTGAGCATTTTATCTAATTGCTGCTTTACCCTGTTATATTGATATTAGCTAATAATAACACAAATTTAACACTACCCGTGATATTATTGTTTCTAATGCACACTGTAGTTATACAATCTATTAATTTCATTAAATTAATTTAAATTAAAATTAAAAATTAAGCACTGAAATAGATTCTACAGAAAAAATTTAATGGCTTTTTAGGCTTGTTTTGAAAAAACACAATAATATCGACGTATATTGGACCCTAACTATCAAGTGTTCGGAAATTCCGCCCAGCCGACCTAGTAACTCTAGAACCTCCCGTCAAGGCACTGCAGCTACCATGAGTTAGTTGATCTCTGAGCTTACCTCAGTCGGTTCCTGAAAAAGAGAAAGGAAACCCATTTTCACAAAGGCGCCAGGCTTACGAATACGATTTATTGACACAACAGTAAATATCAAATTCCTTCATGAACTGTTAAATATATACAAACAACTATTGATATAAAATTTAGGTAGAATCACCATGTTCTTCATATTTTGATCGTGAAGCTCTGTCTTTCGAAGTTGTTCTCGTATAATCGATATTTTTGCATATGCATATATGTATTTTTGTACCTGTTTAAGAAGCTATGATTTAATAACAGTTTTGGCTTCCTGGAATTAGTATTTCGAAACTTATAACCTAACTTTTACCTTTTTATATTCGAGTACTTGAAATGAACTATAACATGAAACAAACACTCAAACATATAATTCCATTTTCCAGCATCTTTACCTGTCGCGACTCCATTATGCGCGTTAAAAGAATTCTTCTGAAGAGTCGTATGAATTGTCCTACAAATTCTCGCAAAATCTCGAGGCCTCTCAGTGCACTTAGAGGTGTTGTTTTAAAAGAAAATATGCAAACTCTTTCAAATTAAGTTCCACGGGGCCAACGAGCATTACAAAGTAACATGTAACAACAGAGGCAAGAGCACCCACCGAGAAAATGGTCACGAATCACAATGCGGTCCGTTCACACTTTCTATAGGCAACTCTAGTACTTCATCAGTATCTCATCGATAGGTTATTAATAAATATAAAATCAACCAATAAATATTTTTAAATTCATTCACAAACGAAACTCTTCTTTATAAACATTGCGTCGTTTGGACAGCCACAGCCCCTACTGAAGACTTCTCGGTGGCGACATGGACAGAGGTAAGGATCGATTTTCTCTTCACCGTGAGCGGGAGGCGACTCCGTACAGGACGGGCAGGGCGGCGGGCGGGCGCGGCCGCAGCCACCGCCGCCTGGCGTGGAATCGCATCGAGGTCGGGCGGCGCTATTAGAGGCCGCTCCTGCCCGCTGTATCCTCCACATGTGGCGCTGCGGCTGGTCTCCTCGGAGCGCGGCGGGGGCGGAGGCGGGCGGGCGGGGCGGGCGGCGGCGGCGCGGGCAGCGCGTCGCGGCAGCAGTGGTCAGGTCGCAGCGGCCTCGCCGTGGCCAGTTGCAGGCCTCACTGGCCGCACCGGCGTCGTGCCCACCCCGCCCCCTCCGGCACCCCAGCCACGTCACAGCACAGCTGTCTCTCTCTGCTCTGCTCTGCGGCTGCCCTTCCTCCCCCGCACTGCATGTCCCCTTGCCTCGCTGGTGGCTGGGTCACCACGCCCCGCTGCGTCGGGCGCACATGCGTCATTTCCGCCGCGCGCCGCGCTGTGCCGCCCAAAGCCTTGTCGTGCACTTTCCCTCTTGCTTCACACCTTTCTCCCTGTCCACCGTCGCTGCCCCTTATGTCTCGCTCCTTGCTTTCCTGTGTCTCTTCTTCATTTCGCACCTTTCCCTGACTCTTGTCTTAGTTGCGCTTTCTTTCGATCATCCGACCGCTCTCTACCTACCTTACCATCTATACAAATACCCTTTGACCATTTTTCTGTTGACACGAACTTCAATAACTTGCCCTGGCTTTGTCTTTCCTAATTAATTTTCCATTGGAACTCGTTTAAATAATGCGTACCACATGAGGGTTGACGTACTTACAAAAGAGGAGGTTTCTCAAAAACCGACACCCATATTTCATGCCTGTCCACAACCCTCTGGAGGTGGCCACTCCCTGAAAGGCGTGCAAACCGGACTTATGAGCGCGGAGCCGCGTGTCCGTTCATAAAAGCTGCCGCAATTTTTTTTTATAACGCGCGTTCGCATTCGCCGCGGCGCGCTGGATGGCGCGGCCGAAGCAGAGAGCGTGTCGAAGGCGCGGAGCGCACGCTCCTCGGCCGCCGGAAGCGCCTCGCTACCCACGCCCACGCTTGCCACCGCCCCGCCCGCCCCACCTGTCTCCGCCCCCCGCCCGCCGGCTTCGCCCGTCCCTCCCCGACTCGCCCGTCCTTCCGCGACCAGCCTTGCCTTGCCATCCCCCCGCGCCGCCCGCCCCGCCCCGCCGCCCCCGCCCGCCTCGCCCCGCCCCGCCCCGCCCCGCCCCCGCCCATTCCCTCCCGTCCGCCCCGCCCGCCCCATCCCGCCCCGTTCCGCCCGTCCTGCCATTTCCCGCCCTCGTCCCACCCCTCTCGTCCCTACCGCCCGCACCGTCCCGTCCGCCCAGTCCTCCCCCGCCCACCCCCCCGCCCAACCGCCACGAACGCGCCCCCCGCCGAAGCCGGCCCGTGCGGAGTCCTCCTGGATACTCGCAACTATCAATCATGCTCCTTATTATGATATAACATTATATATAATATATATATATATATATATACTATATATATATATATATTATGTTCGTACTGTATATGTATAGTAGTTCACATACTTTCAAGAAAACTTTTCACTTCATGTGTATTGGCCAACTTCCAGCTTAAGATACGTACACTCACGGTGGTAATATATTACAATTGAGTATATAATCTCCCATGCTCCATTTAATACATTACACACCAGTTGACGAATGGTGAATTTTTATAAGTTACACCTTCACACAAGTACATTTAATGAGGATCTCCTGTACAGTGTAATAAAACTTATGCGTTTCATGGAGAGGAAGTTAATGCATTTTTCTCAATCCAACCTTCGGGACACGAGAGTAACGAAAGACCGAGTGCGTCTCTCCACACCTCATATGTGGTAGAAACGGATTTTTTTTTCTGTATTCTGTAAGGAGAACGAATATTGCCAAAAAAATTATAGCATTCCTTCGGAGAAAACTTACGAATAAGAATTCACAAAATGTAATTTCGACACTTTTCCGTTTTGAAGCAGACGAGTAACTCAACTAAACTATTATGTAACTCAGTGACAAATTCAGACCTTCTCTCCACGTCCAACCATATCCCAGTCCTGGCTTCCAGTGGTCAGGTTGGGAAACACTGCTGCGAGACTTTTGTGGTTTGGTACTAATATGTTTCTTGAAGGAACACATTGTGGCTGTGTTGAATTTCGGATAGCCCAAAATCATTTAAAGACCTCTGCCAAACATCTGAGCTCATCTGTGTAGACAAATGATAAATGATTCATCTTTTCCTTCATTTATTATTCAAGTGCATAATAATTAAATATATCACTTAAAGAAATTGGCAGTGTCTTTCCTTTTATCGTCCATGTTATAATCCAGAAGGAAACATCACTGGTGCTTTCATAAAACATCATTTCTTCTGCGTCCTTTGAAACTGTCAAATCCTATTGAAAAAACAAATACAAAGCTTTTTTAGCAATTTTGTGTGGTGTACTATTCAGTTTTTTACTTTTCAGCTATAAATAGTGGAAATATTCGAAATGATGTGACATCAATTTTGAAATGGGCACAATTGTTTATCATATTTTAAGGTTCCTTTTATCTTTAAAAAGCATAATGAATCAACTAGTGCTAAGAAAACTTGCTTATACATTTTCAGAAATATTTTAATTATTCAAAAAATATCTTCTTAACAACAATTTCCACAAATTACTTATCAACATAGTTTCATATACCCGAACAAAAAATACTCAAAGCCATTCATAGCAAGCGGATTGGCTTACAGTTTCTCTAAACAACCCGTGACTTTGATCTCCGCTAGCTCCTACTCAAGTTTCTGGCGACGTGGACTCTGCGAGTGGGGGCGGACTTATCGCCAGCGGAGCGTCCTGCCTGTGAGGCGTTGAGCTGGCGCTTTCAACCGTCCTGCCGCGGAGCTCGAATCGTCCGGTTATGGATACCTGTCCGTTGCGAAGCGGTTCTCCTTCTTTTTCGAGTGACCGTATAATACTCACTCGATCAACCGAGTATTAGAATATGATTCTCTGAAAAAAACGTGCCTAGTGCAGTACCTCAAGCAATGCACACGCTTTTGGAAGAATCAACCATTTAGCAACCATTAATTTTAAAATTTAAATC
Organism: Gryllus bimaculatus; assembly: GCA_017312745.1. Lineage (NCBI taxonomy): Eukaryota > Metazoa > Arthropoda > Insecta > Orthoptera > Gryllidae > Gryllus > Gryllus bimaculatus. The sequence goes on from BOPP01000089.1 coordinate 3,020,202, forward strand.
TACTCACAACCGTAAGTTTTCCACGATTGGCTAGCCCTGCCTGCTTAAGCAGTAATCTGCGACCGCTTCACTGCCCTGGCTACACAGTAGGCATTTTAAAAAACCTTACGTTTTTGAAACTTGTCCCTGTAAAGTTTATGAACCTAGTAATGCGTGTGAATAATGACCGCAGGGACTGCATTCCTGCTTTCGTCCAGCTATCCATACTCTAAAGAAAGTAGCAGTTTCATAAAGGTGACTTTCTTCTCTCTCTTCTTAAATAACTGTGAATTTTCCTCGACTCCTATTGAAACTTAAACATTTTCACGAACGGCATCAACAGCCTTTCTCGTACATGTTACCAAACTCCGCTCAAAAGCTTCTAAAGCTTAAGTAATTAGTAACACCCACACACTCCATATGTCATAATTAGAGACATGTTGTAATAAATAATTTTCATGTGAGGACGTTGGTAATGGAACCGAGTTTGCCATCAAATTTCGATCTCGAATTTTTGGATATATTCGTAGTTTTTTCGTTCTTACAACTTATAATAGAAAAATTAAAACATACTATAAGTGGCATTTTATAACTCATCAATCTGTAAAAATAGTTTTGTTTGTTTCCTTATTTTTGTTGTGTATCCTTTGTTTAGTAGAATTGGCGAGTCCTCATTGGTTTTTGGGAGTATTTTTTATTCGCAAATGCGTAAACCACGCCTCTTTAATTCTACTCCGACCAGTCCGAGGGATGGATTATCCGAGACACGCGAAGTCTGGATATACGTGAAATGACACCAAGCCCGTGAGGCGTGCGGCGAAGACGTGGAAGACGGCAGCGCTGCGCGCGGGCGCCCCCAGCGCCCGCGCAAAGCCGTGCGAGAGCGTGCCGAGAGCGTGCGTTCTAGTAGTAGCCTTCACCTGGCTACCGCCTCTTGTCGACCGGCCGCAGGCCCACCGGCGCCGCTCGTGAAGGGAGAGGGGAGGAGTGTGGCGTCGCCGCACCGATTGACACCGCCCCTCCCGTCCCACCCCGCCCAGCGCGCTTTCGATCCCTCCCAGCTGCAAACCGAACCTTGAAGCGTGAACGCAACTGCAAGGGCACGCGTGACCCAACACAAGACCACCTATAAACTGCTGAGCTCGATGCTCGGGGCATAAATTAAATTTAATAAATCAATTAGAAAAAATTTCGCTTTTAGTTTGAGGTAAGAATTAATACAACTTTCATTTAACCAGGAATGTTTTTTTTCTTTACAATTTGTTATACGTTCGTTTATGACGAAGAGTTTAGAGTTAGTAGCACTTTTGTTTGTAGACATTTAGCTGGGACCTAGACTTTAAAGGATTATAGACTCATTAGACTTAATATAGCCTGATAGACCACTTTTTTATTAGTACGATAATACAGTTAACATTTTGCCTGTATACTACTAGCTGAAGCATAGGTAGGTAGGTAGAACGAACTAGAAACGAATTTAAACTCTCTCTCCTCCCTAACTCGTCACTCTTAAACTCACCCACCTCTCCTCACTTCCTTCTCTTCGCTCCTCCTCTCTCTCACTCCCCTTCTCTCTTCACTTCCTCTTTCACTCATTCTCTTTCTCGTATCCTTCCGGTACGCGAAGTTCGCCGCTCGCGATTGAATATTCAGTGTTAGGCGACGATTCTATTGTTCATTCGATGATGCTGTAGTCGTGTTTAGCGCAAATAGAAAAGAAAGTTCCCTGCAGACAGATCTGCATAGAGCTACTTTTGCAAGGAGAAGGCGGCGCTTTGCTCTCGAGTCACAGCCGCCGGCTGGGCCACCCGCACAGCGCCGCCAGCAGAAGGGCTATCGACTTAGCCCTGACAGTCAACGCTCCTCCGCGACCTTCCTTACAGCCGCTTCTTTAGAATAGATTGGAATTGCCAGAGATCAGGATAAGGCTGACCATTTCCCATTATACAGGCATCCGATATGCGGAGGCACCTAGGGATGAAATCTCTTGGCAATCTAGGTGACGTGCGTGGCACATGAGACTGCTGCGAATCGTATGTTGTTCGAGTTAATAACGCGTGGACCGTAGAGGTGTTTGTGAAAAGGCGATGACTCCTCCGAGCCCGGCAGAACATGAAAATGTCAAAGCGGATTGGAACAGCAGTTCCTCTAACTTGCCAGAAGACAGCTACAGAAATGCTCAACAAAATATGATTTCGTTATTTGGATCCTTACACTAATCTCTATGCGCGTCCAGCGGAGGACGCAATTAGATAAAAATCCGTTAGCGTTTGGTGAGCTGAGGTCTCGCGTTATTGGGCTTAAGGAGAATCATTCGAAATAATTCAGTAAAAAAACATGCCCCCACACTATCTGTATACTATACATGTTTTTTGTTTGTACTAAATACTAACACTAACATATATTTTATTTCCTTTACGTGATTAGCGAGAATGACCAATGTTTTGCAAACTTCCAATTTGCCTTTATGAAAATTGACGAGCTTACTGCCCTGCTCGTTTCTTCCGACAGTCTTTACGTTTCTTGTTTTCCCCTTTTTTTGTATAATGCATAATTTATCCAAATTGACCAGCCGCGCTGAGTAAAATGCAACCAACCCGGCTTTGCCCGAGGGGTGGTAAAAGCAGTTATGAGGACGTCGAAGAACCTTAGAAAACGGCTTGCGTCTGATTCTAGCCGTTGTCACGTAATAGTGGGTCAGAATTGCACAACTAACCTATCAAGAATTACGATTTGTGACGATAATTTTTCTTTACGATAAATTCAAACGATATTATGCGGACTCAACGATCGACACGATACATCGCTTTGAATGTTCCATGTTTATTCTATTCGGCATGGCACGGGTTCTCACGTACGTCACAATCAATTTCACAACCGTAGACTAACCGTAACTCCGCCCCAACCAAAAATATGCCAAGCTTTGCCAGAGAAACTGGTTCCCAGAAGTCCTTATAATTCTTCTTATTAATCTTGGAAGTAAACAATTAGACCACAATAGCATTGCTGGTCCGAGAAAGAAATTTGGTGGTTATACCCAATTGTGATTGAACTCTATGCTATTGACTCGTAAGAGATTTCTTAAGGATTAACTTATTTTTGGTAGTTCAAAAGCTTTGGGTAAGCTGAAAACATATGTATACAATAAAAGATCAAATACCAACTTTTTCAACATACACGCTAGCTTCATACTATACCATCCATCCTCTGAAATGTGTAGTCAATAGGAAAAGCGCTAAATTTCTTTCATTCCAGAGTATGTGAATGTGTTACAGGAAGGTTGCAAAACTGCAATGGAAAATGAAAAGGCAACCTAAATGTATGGGAGTATTTCTTTTGAAACTATTCGGACACCTTCGACCATGACCGAAATTATGGTGTGTACATTATCTGATCAAACAGACTAGGCGGGAGAAAATTATAATTCTCCGTCGTTTAAACGTCCCCATTAAATCCGAACACGTCATAAACTCGAACTTCGGTTTAGGGGAGAATAAAGCATTCTAGCAGTAGGAATCAAGACGTTTGCATGAAGTAGTACCCCTCCTCAACAACAGACGTCTGGCATTAAATCAACGTAAACTTTCGGATCCATTTTATCAGTCTGTTTGCTTCCTCTTCTTCTCCGCGTTCTCGTGTTCAGACTTGATAGAGGCGCAAAGCTATCGTGAAACAGTAGATTTGTGAAGAGTTTTGAGGGAAACATGGAGCACAGGTAATATTTGTTCTGACCTATAAACAGGCTTGATGACTTTAAAATAAACCTACATTAGACGATGTAGAGCCAAATACTGTCGTAGAAGTTGTATACTCAAGGCGATAGCCGATAGCATATTTATACAAGTAATAGCACAATTTACTGGTTTGTGATATCATTGCGATGGACGTTCAATACATTTCGAATAACAACTATTATAAAAAAAATCGATAATAAGAAAAATGTTTTGAAAATACACTCACGCGTAATTATTAGCGTAAAACTATTTTCTGATTAATTGTTCAAATGGACTGAAGGGCTTACAAATCCTTGACGAATATTGGTTTTCGATTCCTCTGTTTTTTATTGTGTGTTAAGTTATATAAACAGAATGGAATGACTGATCATTACCTTCGTCGTGTAAGTACATTTTTTCAAAAAAAAATCCAGAAACCTTGTAATAGTACTTTGTTTATGATGAGTTAGCGATTGTTAAACTTCAGTACAAAATAAATACGTTCACCGATATCGCAAGCGCTCATTTTGCATATTTTTCGTTGTATGTCCTAATTTAGTATTTTAATGGTTATATGAATATGGTATAGCGTGTGTTTCTGTTTACACATTACTTCACATTGTTATTTATAATGTAATAATATTAAGTCTTTTTAATTCATGTAGTGTATTTTCGTTTTTTCGAGCTCTGCTTTCGTACTCGTAACACCGATATTTATGCGCGATAATGCCGAATCAAGCTGACCCAATATTCGAAAAATATTCAGATGCCGTCTATGACTTCTTATGACTCAACAATGTAGTTGGGTCTTGCTCGTTAATCTTAATTACCCTTCAAATGGGCTAGACGCGATCCAGGGTATGTCGTCAAGCCCATGGGTTTAACACTAAAATGTTGAGAAAAAACATTGAGAGAGACAAAAGAGCAAGTTTTTACAACAATTACTCCTCTTTGTATAACCCTAATCATCTCAAATAGAACAATGAAATTATCAAGAGTGAGGAGTAAGTGAAAAAAGTGAAAGTATTCGGAGATATCAACTAAAGATGAAGTTGGAGCACATTCTATTCAGATAAGATAACATTCTGCTACTCTGGATTCTTTATTTCATGTGCAATATATAGTTCAACGTCAGTTAAGCAGATATTTGATCACAAATCTTCATTTTGAAGCGAGGGGTAGCCGGAAAACTCTTCCATAACATTAGAACCATTTTCATGTAATAGCTTTAATACGTAGGAAATGAGAGGAAGCCTTAAATTTTTGAACGAACCTGCAAAAACAGTTGCAGGAACTTGGGAAGAGATACACAAGTAAGCGGAATTTTAAAAATGACATGTATGTTACCTTGATGAAACAAAAAACTAATTACTAACCTTCCTCGTAAATCTCATTAAAGGATCGGTGTTTAATGCTTTTATCAAAAATGAACTCGTAAAATCTAAATGTATTCTACTTAAATACTACTTTTAGCTTAGATGTATTATTAATTTCTGCAATTCAGTATTGTTAACTTGGGGAAAAGGCATTAATATTTCGTATTTTAACTCTAAAGTGACTTAAATCAATACTTTACAAAAGACCTTTATAGTTATAATTTATAGTTTCTCCGCTACACCTTCACAAGCACTCATTCACCTCACGCAACAGGCACATACACGTGACCTAAATGTCGGTCTTACAATTACATTTCACTCCACTGCAAGTAGAACACTTCACAGCGTAGAGTTGACACCGCGACACTTGACACCCGCGACACTTGACACCGCGACACTTGACACGCGACCTTGACACGCGACACTTGACACCTGCGACACTTGACACCGCGACACTTACACCGCGACACTTGACACGGACACTTGACACGCGACCTTGACAGCCGACACTTGAACCGCGACCACAATGGACTACCGACACTTGACCACGCGACAACTTGACACCGCGACACTTGAACCGCGTCAGTTGACTCGGCTTGAACAGCACATTGACCGCACACTTGACACGGCGACCTCTGACAACCGGCGACACTGCCAACGGCGAGACACTGACCGGTCGACCTTGACCACGGTCGACACTTGACAGCGGCGACCACTTGACAGCGGCGCACTTGACACGGCGAACTTGCACACGCGACGACACGGCCTTGACCACGGCGGACACTTGACACGGCGACACTTGAACGGGACACTTGACACGGCGGGACACTTGACACGACTAACGAGACTTGACAGGAAGACCTGAAGAACAGTATATCCCCGAAGAACTTTTTCACAATTTGTAACTTAAGAAAGAAGGATACCGAATCGGGTATGAAGATACCTTTCTTTACTTTAGCATTACTGATCCTATGAATTAGGTCCTCTGAACATTACTGAAATTATCTGTCCGATCCATCCCCTTTCATGTTCACGAGTCCAAAGTTCTATCATGAATCCGTGTACAAAATACGACGTTAAAAGAATTTCTGATTTCAGTTAATTTCTCGTATAAACGTATGGGGAATATGTGTAAAGTGCAGTAAAACGTGCAAGGAACTTGTGGGGATTCATCCGAGAGCAGCGTGAGCATGCAGGGACGCGTATTTTTGAATATTGCCTTCCAGTCGTACTCGTTAAGCTCCTACCCACTCACTCTGCCTCGCCTCCCCAGGCCAACCGCCTCGATCACGCCCTCACCCACCTGCTGTTCTCCTTTCTGGCATTGGCATTGGAAAATTGAACAATAAGGATTAAGAAAACCTCGACTTGCTACTGCCAGTGATTGATCAACCCCTGGAGAATTGCGAAATATGCCAAGCACCAGGAAATGAGTTGCTCAACCAGTGCGAAAATGATGAAAGTTCGTTATATTTTCGCATCCACATCTTTCATTTGCAAAAACGTTTATCATCCAATACATGCTCTACATTCCATGTGTTACATTAACTGAGCACTCTGTATTCTATTAGTTTCTTATTACAGCAATATAAAGACTACAAAACCGCGTTTTTTTTTTTGTTTCCTGACTGTTGCTGTTGCCGTTCAAAACAAAGCCCACCCCTTTGAATGCCGCGAATGGCCACAGCACCTCTTTGGGCCGTACGTTTGTTGACGCGCGCGTCAGTTTGAGTTAAGGGGAGAGCGGGCATGGAGGGGAGGGAGAGGGGAGCGCTTACTCGGCGACGCATCGCATTCGAGCCCAAGCACAGCCACGAGCGCGTCTTTTGCTTACGAGGTCTCGCAGCTCGAGCTCTCGAAATGCTCCCGCTTCATGGCGCTTGCAGAACATGAGCCGTCGTATGTTTAACACTTTGTAACATATACTCTTTTTCTTGAATGCATTCGCATGATACTGAGTAACTTGAGTTCACGTTTGATGCGATGTGACGTACATGTCACCGGACGTGTCAGAAGAGCTGAATAGAATCTCGTCGTTGCTATCGTTTCGAATTGCTATGTAAATAATGTTTTGTTTGTATTTTAATGTTAATACTTTCATTTCATAAACATTTCGTGGAGCTTCAATTCGGATACAGAATTGTCCTTTAAGTACTTCCTAATGGCTTCAGTGCTAATAGCACAGAATATAATATATTAACTGAACGTAAGAAAACATTTACCTTCATGTGCCTGGCGATTTGTTCGGAAGCTGCAAGTGGCGCTGACCCGCACGCGTGCGTGCGTGTGTGTGTGCGCAGGAACCCCGTGGTGGAGCGTCGGACGGCGTTGGTAACGCGCTGATGATGGTAGCGGCGGGGCGGCGGTGACTGTGGTGTCGCTCTGGCCGGGCGTTCGTCCGTGCTTGTAGTGCGCGAGCGCAGCAGAACGGACCCAGAGAGCCTTCCAGATGGTCGCCATTGGATAGCCTCTGCACCAGTGACGATACTGTTTGTTGACAGTTGTTAATTGCTTCTCGCCTCTCTTTTTTTTTATGTTTGCCTCTCTCTTAGATTACATTTCTGACTATTGCCCTCATGCATACGTGTTTTCGCAATTTATATAGTGGTGTTTTATGTCCTTTCTTTAGATTGATCTGTTTTGCGATACTTATTCGTAATATTCCCATGTCCAATGTAAGAAAATATCCAAATGTAATTGCCACATTTTTTAGATGGTAATTAGTACATAATTATGTGATTTCAAATAATAAGAGAAGCATTCAACCTCATGTGTTTACGAATCAACAAAGATTTAGATGACCTGCGTAAGTTCATAGTTTTCCGGAGACGAATATGCGATGCTTTCAATAAGATAAATTACCAACTCACACAATGAAAAATGAATCAAAATGATGGTGGATAAGCGTTCATTAACCAATTCCCAAGATAAGATTTAAATTTATTAGTGTTTATTCAATAAAACTTATTGAATAACAGCAAGTGGAAATATCTAGTTGCCTCACTACTTTCTTTAAAGCAAAATCACGAAATTGGTCCTCCAAGAGAAAAGCGCAATTCGACCGAGGCACGTAAATGTGAATAGCATTAGCGAGAAGCCTTTAACTGTTACATTACAGTAATGTAATATTACGTTTTGCGTTATATGGAAAGTTCATAATAGTCATAGATGACAATATGAAATATGAACCTAAAACTTAGACTATCTCACATACATAATTTTCTACACTACTTAACCGTCTTTGGTTTTGGACGCAAAATATGTAATGCTTGCAAGCTTGTAATAGGTAATTCACTGCTGCTTAGAACTGTAATGACCAAATTGGTGTAGTTCTGAACACAAAACGGTAATAATGAAATGTTTTAATTTGACGATGCAGGAAATAAATTTTTTTTCAATAACTTTTTTTCATGATAATGACAGTTACATCAAACAAAAAATCCATGATTTCTTTTCTTTAATTTCTCGGCAAGAGTGCATTATTTCTTTTCAACTATTTCGGTAAATAGTTACATATCTGTTTGCAGCCTCTCATACCGAAACCATATCTTTATAAATGATGGCTCTCTAGAGAATATAATTTCACGCGACGTGACGATTGCACATTGAGCTTTATAAATATATGAAGGATTGTTTTAAAAAAACGCATTTAAGTATCATTCAATGCAACTGCCAGCACTCAGTCAGATATATTGTTAATATTACTCCTAAGAAGCGTTCTAGGGGCCTAAAACTCAACTAATAAGCCGATCCGGTGCGCGAATCGCTAAGCAGTAGTGCTGTAGCGCAACTTCGGACGAAGGTCGCGGCGTTCGAGTCTCTCTGGGATGGTTTATTGTGTTTCGTCCTTTTCACCCCCTATTCATCATCATTATCAGTGTCAACAACACAGTTACCATACCGTTACAT
>BOPP01000089.1:3029203-3045352 GCA_017312745.1 Gryllus bimaculatus
TATTACTCCTCAAAGAAAGCGTTCTAGGGCCTAAAACTCAACTATAAGCCGATCCGGTGCCAGAATCGCTAAGCAGTAGTGCGTAGCGAACTCGGACCGAAGGATCGCGGTTCGAGTCCTCCTCGGCATGGTTTATTGTGTTTCGCCTTTCACCCCCTATCATCATCCATTATCGTGTCAACACACAGTATACATACCGTTACAAGCATAGTGGTCGCTAATGACCTAGTAGTTGATGCGACTTAAATAAACAACAAAAAAAACACCTAACTATAGAGGCGAAGGGTCAAGAGTAACGATCCTCATATCGTAATACGTAGGATGAATATTCTTGGACATTCTGTTAAATTTTACTTATTCGACACATCAATACTACCAATGCCACCTAAATTTCAACCTTGTGGTATGGTGGCTATCTTTCTGACGTCACACTTAGTTAGGCTTAGATTCCTCTATCTGATACTATTTACGCTTTCTGTGTACACCTTGATTTGCGCACACTGACAGGCTTTATTTGCTAATTTTTTATTCAAGTTCGCAGGCAACAACTTATAGCATTAATAGTGTGCTTGATGCCAATGAAGATTTTTCTTGTGCGTGTATTGAAAACATTCATTTCACGTTTTGCCAAGTCTACAAGTGCTGGGTACCTAATCGTGGAAGATGTGAGAGTACAGTGCAGAGTGAAGAGGGTGTCTCTGTAAGTTTCGTTTGTGCATACCTGCAATCTTCTCTAGTATTTTCGTTATCAGCAGTGATTCGGTGAAACTTCAAGTCAGCGTGTTCAGTCACGTTAGTTTCTCAAGAATAAAAAATATTTTTATTATTTTTGATCTCACGAAAAGATAAGAGGTAATTGTCAAAGAATATGAATAATTACTTCGAATATTTTTAAGGAGTGTTGTGAATTGTCCAAGAAATCTCTCAATAATACTAAATAAATCTTTAGTGAAAATATATTTTCCACATCAATTGAATTTTTTTATTTGATTTGTGTTATACAATAGAAGTTACCTTATACATTTAAACAAAAATACGTTTCGTTAACAACTTCCCTCTGAATTGTCGTACGGGGTACGCGGACATAATAGGGAAAACTTGTGCTAAGACACAACACAAAAACAACATTTTAAATTAACTAAAGTAAAATAAACTTGAAATAAATGAACAAAAAATCAAAGCCTAGCCTTACAATAGTATATTAATTTAAAACAACAAAATTTAAAATTGTAAAAATTATAACGCAAGTCATACGACAACTGCCAACGATCACAATCAGACGCACGATTTAAATGGTGGTATCTGAAGTTGTACATCAATGCTCAGTTGTTAAACTCATATTGTAAATAATGCACCGTTTGATATTAAACTTATGTGTCGGTTTGCTAAGATATTCAATACGTAAAACATCGTTTGAGCCATATCTCGTGTACTGAAATGAGTCTAGCGTACAGATTGTTTCTAATGTAATAAATGGTATTTATCACTCAAAGGTGAAAAGATTAATTTTATTATTTTTAACGGAATTACTTTTCTTGGGTATGTAAGAACGCAGAAAATATTACAATATTTTTAGTAAACAAATAATTTTTCATTTTCAATCCCAGCAAGCGCCTGCCCTCCAAAAACCCCCTCTATTCCCCATCTATCCTCATAACAAATCCAGCAAAGTTAAATAATATTCAAGAAGTAGAATTGTACTTGCGCGATCTTGTATTTCACATGCAAACTTACTTGGCTTTCTCAAGAGTAAAATCTATCTAATATTTTTGAACTATCAAGGCAGCGAAACCTAGCTGTCAAGAAACTTCAATGTTTTTAAGGAACTGTGAATTGTTTGAAGAACGTTTCTCTATAATACTGGAATAAACCTTTATTGAATCTTTTTCAAATGTCAATGCATTGTTTTTATTTTCGCTTGATATGTTTAAGTACGACGTTACTTTATACATTTTTTTAAACCAATAAACACGTTTCTTTACCAATTTTTCTTCTTATGGAAAGAGAGGAAAATAATAGGAAAAGGGGATTGACATGCGAAAGTTCTCGCACGGGTACGCAGAGTATTTCTAATATTAAATCACAAGAACACTATTTATTCATAATCGTTTACGACGTTGATATATTTAAAATATATTAACCGAATTTTAGGAGTATATATTGTCCATAAATCATTTATTAACTCAACACAGGCGTAAACTTAAATATTTATAAATATATCCTACATTACAGTTGAACGATATCCAGTACATCGGGCATTCTCGTTAAATGTACTCACAAAATTTCCTTCTTTTTCTTCATTTGGAGATCAACTTCCTGGCAAAATAATATTAAAATTGTAAATGAATAATATTTAGAATTATTTTTTTAATTCCACTGCTTTTAAAATTGTGTTTAGAAATCACTAGGCATATTGTGAAAAATAATCAGAAAAGAAAAATATGTCATTATAGCAGTGCAAAGAACGAACATAAAATGTGAATTATGGCCCTTATAGCTACAGATACGGGACATTACCCATGTAAATAAGTGGGCAAAATTAATTCACAGTAGATAGTGCTCTAGAAACCCAGCATCAATCTAGGCGCCTCGCCGCGCCATGCCCACTGTGCCATAGCAAGTGTGCTCTTCTCCCACAAAGCTGCCTACTCCACTACTTGCACCGCTCTCGCTCACAGACCTCTAGCTCTTGAGTGCAGCAAACCTGCTTTGTGCAAACAGCTTTAGAACCTTATCTGATTTGTTGTTGTGAGTTGCAGCTTACAAAAAAAACTTAAAAACACATATTGTACACCGAAAATTCGAATTGTATGTGGAAGGATAATTTTCCTCCCTGTACAATGGAATAGGGAGAAATTTTTATGAAATAATATTAATTTATACATAAAGAATTAGAGTGAAATAGTACGTAGAAGTTCTTAAATTTCCAGAACTGGAGAAAATGTGAAATGTGCATTGCCACAGTGTATAGATGAATTTCATACATAGAGAGACCTACATTAGGGAAAAGTATAATTCTCTTCTTTATCTTGTTTTGCAGATTCTGCCAACTCTGCCTGCTGCACTTGTGCTTGTTGAAGCAAAATATGTGTTAAAACATGATCTCTGCCTCACACCAGGATGCATTCATGCTGTACGTGTGTCATATGGTTCGCTAACTACATTTAAAACTTTTTTAAGTAGTATATGATTGATTGGTTTCCAATCTTATTGGTCAATGTAGTATTTCCTCTTGTTTTTAAATATGACCATGGAATTTAAAATGTGAAATATTATAAAGACTATTGTACAATTAATTAAACCACTGCGTCCTCACTGTAGGTGTGAGTGTTTCTTGCAATTCCACCCTAATAATATCGAAGAAGAATTTGAGTTCTAGTTACAAAAAAAAAAAATACTATTTCAAATTAATTAATGACATGAATTAGAAAAGCAGTTGTACAATAAGAGATATGTCTAGGTTTTATCTACATATTAATCTATGTAAATGGACTTCAAATAATCACTGAAAAATCAAAAATGGAGGGTTGTGAATGAATAATGATCCAATTAACAATGAGAGGTGTCTTTGTTTAAAGATTTTTAAAATTGTGGTTGGAGGCATTCAAACCCTCAAAAAGTGTTTTAAATTTTACTTATCAACATCTTTTTGTAATTTATAGTTATTTATTGAGTCATTCCAACCCAAGAAATAATTCATTTCTGGTAATACCCCAAGTGTTTTCGATTATAAAGTCAGTCTTTTGATATTATCATATTATAGACTTACCATTTTTTTTCTTTCATGTCTTATCACTTACCATCCTCATTCCAGCTTCAACAATGCTGATGAGCATGGACACATCATTAGAACCCTGTGAAGCTTTTCAATTTTGCAATGTGGCATTATGTAAAGACAAAAAATATTCCTGATGATAAGTCAACAGTGAATACCTTCAGTATTATATCAGACCAATTACAGAAAAGTTGCGTACATTGTTGAGAGCCTATAAAGGAAACGAACAAAGCCGTTTAAACTGTTAAAAAACTTTATCGAGCTTGTATGAATAAAAGTAAGTATGTTGTACTTCTCCAGTCAAATCCTTCAAGATACAAAGATACTTATTAAAAGCAGTTGTGAATAAGAGATTAATATTGTGTAATTTATGCTAATAGATTGATGTATATGTTGTTAAAGTTTTTAAGACCCTAGCTAGAAAAGAATGATGAATTTAATGGATTTTTTTTAATTGATGTATTGTCATTGATTATACATGATTTTACAGCTTTAATTGAATAGAGGATTGAACCACTGCAAGATATTCTAAGAGAATTAGGTGCTGGCCAGTTGATCGGTCCGTCATGGCCAGTAGGTTGAATTTGACTGGCCGAAATCTGTATACAAATTCCGGAAAATGGATACAGTGTGACTATTTTTGGACTTCTCAGTGCAACAAATGCAAAAATTCATCTTATAGATCTATAAATGTAGGTCATGAATATGTTTGCTATGTAAATTAATATAATTAACTTATTTTGATGTAAAACAAAAAAAATTACAAATACAAATATCTTCAAAATTTTTTCCAGATGACCAAGCCTCTCTTGACTAAGCAGGAATACTTAGTTAAGGTATGAGTGATAAACTCGTAAGAGCATATTATAATATCAAGTAGCTTAGCTGTCTCTTGGGAGCTGATCGTAAAACGGCAGAAGAGGAGTTAAAAGAATCACTGAGTTTGAAATAAAACTGCCAATGTAAGTACCAGCAATTACTTAATTATGCATAAATGAAAATGTTGAAAAGGAGAGAAATTATTATGCATCAAAGAAATGAAATTATGTTTTTTTCCCCTAGATATCATTACCCAGTAAGAACGACGAAAATGTTTCTAAATTGTGCAAATTTAATGACTATACAAGAAATGCAAACAAAATTCCCCAGTGTCCCTTGGCTACAATATTTTTAATAACATTTTGCTCGGAGATATGAAATCAGCAACAATGAACCAATTGTGGTAACTGTCCCATCTTCATTAAGACTGGAGAAACTTCTTTCCACTACACCAAAACGGTATTATTTTGAAATAACATATTAGAAAAATGGATAAATAATGATTTTTTATTACAACTTACTAATGAAAATAAATATTACATACAAGTAAATTTGCAATATTTTTTCATTGAAATGACAGAAATAAACAATGAAGCATAATGAGCACTGAAAATGAAATGAAAAAACATGAAATAGATCTTACAGGCAATAACATTTTTCTTAGATCAATAAATATATTTAATAAATGTTAAGACACTGGAACTTATTAGACATTCTCTATACTGCAAAAATAATAAGTATAAAAATCAATTTTCAGAGTTCAAGCAACTACGTGATGTTGGCGAGCTGCTGAGCAACAATTACTTACTTGACAGAACAAGCACGCAACAGTCAGTTGATTCTTCACTGTTCTATCAGGCAAAATGAGAGAGAACAACGATGGAAAGAGTGCATTGATATTGTTGCTGGAGGTAAATATTGCTTTCACAATGAATTCAATAACAGTCTTTTTTATTCCTTTCAAAGTTTTTGTCAACAAATACTCAAATAACTCTTTCGTTTGTCAATTTCTGTCGGTTCGCTCTATGTGCAAAATATTTCAATGAAATGCCAAAAAAATGCAATGGAGTGTACAAAATATCAGAGCAGAAATTAAAAAAATATTACAAGACATGGAATGATGGATGAAGAAACAAGTAGATAATTTTTATTTGTAAAAATACAAGGAAGTTTTTATACATATATCATTCAAATACTTTTTATCGTCCAAATATCTTACATTAATTATTCTGCAGAACTATAAACTTGTTTCCACAGCTTTCAGATAGCTTTTAAGAAAAATAACAAAAAAATTAAGAGATAATTCATCAGTTTCTTTGTAACCACATTAATAATTGCAAAGAAAATTGTAACAACTTCTAAGTTCATTAATATACAACAAAATATTAATTGTATTGATTCTAACCTGAGGTCTGATTTGATCACATTCTCTGAGGAAAATGAGCAAATATTGTCATAACTTCTCATTTGTGTGCAAAATAATAAAACTTACTAGATTCCTGTGTCACTTGTATAATTTTTAATAGAATACTCCTGAATTATAGAAAAATAAGAATTGTATGTATTTTCTGTCACTTCTTGTTCACACAAATAAAATATGAGGATTGAAAGTTATTTAAATAAATAAAGGAGTTCCATCAGTTTTCAATAATAGTTTGTTTTTTCTTTTCTAGAAAACGAGCTCTTGAGAAAGCTGAAGCAATGTCTGTCCATATTGCTTATCCTGATGAATTATTGGATATTCAAAGTTAGAGGAATTGTTATTGACAAGTGAGATATATATTCTATTAGTGAGTCCATTATAGTGACCACACATAACACAACAAGAAGACATAACGCATGGACACCACTCACCACATGTAAATGCTCATGAACACACACTCGCATGCACAAACCATGCCCCCACCCATACACACACCACACCACACAAGCATGCATGTTTCATGCCAAATTTGTACCCCCCCCCCCCCCCGTATCTTTGGTACTAATATCACAGTTTTGGAGAGAGTTGCCAGTCATCTGCCCTTCATGAATTGTATGTCCCCCAAAAATTAAGTGCTGGGGAGGCCATACACACACACATTTAAGGCACAGATTACTAGTGGAATCCTTTCCAAAACTGTATATTATACCAAAAAGGATCAGGTGGTTCATATAAATGAGCAGTGGTGTCCTTCGCAGTGAGCATGTATGTGTGTGCATGTCTCGACATGTGCAAAAATTCACGACACGTGCACATACACACACAACACTCATACCATGGCACCCATACCTGAGGTACAGACATATACTGCGATGACACACTGCACCTAGCACCTTTTCACTCTGCACACACACCATCGTCACGCATGCCAGGCACCACACTGTGCCCACATCATACCCACACACATCATGCACAAATACAACTTTTAACCTTTAGTCAAAAATAATTGATTAACAAATCATCTATTTCCAAGTTCTACTTACTAATGAAATTGTTGCAGCTTGAAGTTAATCACGACTTATACATGGAAAGATATATCACTAACAAAATTTGGCACTGCTATTCATTTGGAAGACTGCGACAAAAGGTCAACAAAACTAATGGATCACACATGGTCGCCCAGCAATTGTTAATTCATTTTATAGCTCAATAGAAATAGTATTCGTAAGTATCTTGTATCCACTTCACAAAATCAAAAAGCATTATATTTTTCAGACTTTTCATTTAAATAAAAAATAATAATGTTCTGAACTTTGACAGAATTTCCCGCTGGATTTTGCAAGGAATATTCTTCAGTAATGACCGCCCACCTATATGAATTACGAGCCATAGGTTTGTTAATTGGCCATGAAATAACTCATGGATTTGATGATCAGTAAGTCTTCTTTAAAGCTCTTTAGACATTTTTTTTAGACATTGTTCTTTTTAATAGTTCTTTAATTACAATTATTTTATTCTAGGGTCGACAATTTGATAAAGATGTTAATCTGTGGTGATTTGTGGGAAGCATACAAAGATCCGATACCTTGGAAAAAGCTCGTTGCATTGTCCATCAATATGGCAACTACACAGTGAAGAAAACTGGGTCAATGTAAGATCGCAATCCTCTATGATATATAATAAATTTAACACAGAGTCAAAGCAAGAGTTAAAAAAGTTGATTATAAACCTGTATGAAATAGAATTGTTTAAAAAAAGATAACTAAAATAGAAAACATTAATGTCATCATCATTATTTTACTTTTACTTTATTTTTTTGCACAAATTATATATTTTTACAGAGTCACAAATGTGATAAAGAACGCAGGTTATCGTGGCCAAGAAAAAAATATAATTGAAGGAATCTATAATATCATTTAAGATAGATATCTATTTGCACAAAAATATTCAACAACTATATATCTGCACAAAAACTCATCCACTCACTATAATTTTGTACCTTCGATTATGTAACATAGTTTCAATAAATGACTTGTTTTATTTGACCTTTCAATTTTGTTATATTTAACAAAAATAATTGATTTTTGAAACAACCAAAAATAATAAACCTCTTAATCATTCCTAACAAGCTCAATGTATCAACACACAAGGTTGATCATTTCTTAGCAGATAACGGTTTAACAATATATCTGACTGAGTGCTGCAGGTTGCATTTGACATGAATACTTAAATGCGTTTTTTTAAAACAAATCCTTCATATATTTAAAGTCAATGTGCAATTCGTCACGTCGCCGTGAAATTATATTTCTTTAGAGACCTCATTTATAAAGATAGGTTTCGTATGAGAGCTGCAACAGATATGTATACTATACCGAAATAGTGAAAAGAAGATAATGCACTCTTGCCGAAAATTAAAGAAAAAAGAAATCATGGATTTTTTTGGTTTGATGTAACTGTCATTATCAATTGAAAAAAAGTTATTGAAAAAAATTTATTCCTGTCATCGTCAAATTAAAACATTTCATTATTACCGTTTTGTGTTCAGAACTACACTAAATTTGTGATTACATCGTAGCACAGTGAATTACCTATACAAGCTTGCAAGCAATTACAATATTTTGCGTCCAAACCAAAGACGGTAAGTAGGTGTACGAAATATGTATGTAGATATGTCTAATTTGTTTTAGGTTCATATTTCATATTGTCATCTACTGACTATTATGAACATTTCCAATATAACGCAAAAGGTAATATTACATGTACTGTATGTAACAGTTTAAAGGCTTCTCGCTAATTGCTATTTCAATTTACGTGCCTCGGTTCGAATTGCGTTTTCTCATTGGAGGACCCAATTTCGTGATTTTTGCTTTAAATGAAAAGTAGTGAGCACTAGATATTTTCACTTGCTGTTATTAATAAGTTTTATTGAATAAACACTAATAAATTTAAATCTTATCTTGAAATTGGTGTAATGAACGCTTATCCACCATCATTTGTTCATTTTTTCATTGTGTGAGTTGTAATCTTATCTATTGAAAGCATTCGACATTTCGTCTTCCGGAAAAACTATGAACTTAAGAAGGTCATCTAAATCTTTGTGATTCTAAACACTGAGGTTGATGCCTTCTCTTTATTATTTTGAAATCACAAATATTATGTACTACATCACCATCTAAAAATGTGGAAATTACATTTGGATATTTCTTACATTGGACATGGGAATATTACAGATAGTATCGCAAAACAGATACAATCTAAGAAAGGACACATAAAACACACACATATATAAATTGCGGAAAATCACGTTGCAGTAGGGCAATAGTCAGAAATGTAATCTAAGAGAGGCAAACATAAAAAAAAGAGAGGGAGAACAATTAACACTGTCAACAAACACTATCGTCACTGGTGCAGAGGCTTCCAATGCGACGCCATCTGGAGGCTACTCACTGGGTCCGTTCTGCTGGTCGCGCACTACCAGCACGGCGACGACGACGGCCAGAGCGAGCACCACAGTCACCGCCGCCGCCGCCACCATCATCATGGCGCGTTCCAACGCCGTCCGACGCCTCCACCACGTGGGGTTCCTGCGCACACACACACGCACGCACGCGCGCGGGTCAGGCCACTTGCAGCTTCCGAACAAATCCCAGGCACATGAAAGTAAATTGTTTTCTTACTTCGTTAATTATATTATATTCTGTGCTATTAGCACTGAAAGGCACATTAAGGAAGTACTAAAAGGACATTCTGTATCCGAATTTGAAAGCTCCACGAAATGTTTATGAAATGAAAAGTTATTAGTACATTAAAATACAAAACAAAACATTATTACATAGCAATCGAAACGATAGCAAACGCACGAGATTCTTATTCGAAGCTCTTCTGACACGTCCGGTGACATTACGTCCACACGGCATCAAACGTGAACTCAAGTTACTCAGTATCATGCGAATGCATTCAAGAAAAAGAGTTAATGTTACAAAAGTGTTAAACATACGTGACGATCATGTCTGCAAGCGCCCAATGAGCGGGAGCATTTCCGAGAGCTCGAGCTGCGAGACCTCGTAAGCAAAAGACCGCCTCTGGCTGTGCTTGCGCTCGAATGCCGAGTGCGTCGCCGAGAATAGGCGCCTCCCCTCCCCTCCCCCTCCATGCCCCGCTCCTCCCCCCTTAACTCAAACTGACGCGCGCGTCAACAAACGTACGCGCCCAAAGAGGTGCTGTGGAGCCATTCGCGGCATTCAAAGGGGGTGGGGCTTTGTTTTGAACGGCAACGCAAAGCAGAAACAAAAAATAAAACGCGGTTTTGTAGTCTTTATATTCTGTAATAGAAACTAATAGAATACAGATTGCCTCAGTACTGTAACACATGGGAATGTAAGGCATGTAGTTGGATGATAATAACGTTTTGCAAATGAAAGTGTGGTGCGAAATATAACGAACTTTCACATTTCGCACCTGGTTGGAAGCAACTCATTCTTCCCTGGTGCTTGGCATATTCGCAAATTCTCAGGGGATGATCCAATCACTGGCAGTAGCAATGTCGAGTTTTTCTTTAATCCTTATTGTTCAGATTTCAATGCAATGCCAGAACGGAGAACAGCATGGTGGGTGAGGGCGTGATCGGAGGCGTGGCCTGGGGAGGCGAGGCAGAGTGAGGTGGGTAGGAGCTTAACGAGACGGGACGGACAGGCATATTCAAAAATACGCGTCCCTGCATGCTTCCACGCGTGCTCTCCGGATGATCCCCACAAGTTCCTCTGCACGTTTACTGCACTTTACACATATTCCCCATACGTTTATACGGAAATTCAACTGGAAATTCAGAAATCTATTCTACGTCGTTTTTTGTACGGAATTCATGAAGAACTTTGGGAACTTCGTGAACATGAAAGGGGATGGATCAGGACAGAAGTATTTCAGTATTTCAGAGGACTATTTCCATAGATCAGTAATGCTAAAGTTAAAGAAGGTATCTTCATACCGCCGATTCGGTATCCTTCTTTCTTAAGTATACAAATTGTGAAAAAGTTCTTCGGGGATATATGTTTCTTCAGGGTCTTGCTGTCAAGTCTCGTGTCGTGTCAAGTGTCGCCGTGTCAAGTGTCGCCGTGTCAAGTGTCGCCGTGTCAAGTGTCGCCGGTCAAGTGTCGCCTGTTCAAGTCGCGAGTCAAGTGACGCGTTCAAGTGTCGCGTGTCAAGTTGTCGCCGTGTCAAGTGTCGCCGTAGTCAAGTGTCGCCGTGTCAAGTGTCGCGGTGTCAAGGTGTCGCGTGTCAAGGTCCCGTGTCAAGATGTCGCGGTGCAAAGTGTCGCGGTGTCAAGTGTCGCGGTGTCAAGTGTCGCGGTGTCAAGTGTCGCGGTGTCAACTGCTACGCTGTGAAGTGTTCTACTGTGCAGTGGAGTGAAATGTATTTGTAAGACCGACATTTAGGTTCAGTGTAGTGCTGTGCTGTGAGGTGAAGTGGAGTGCTGTGAAGGCTTGAGCGGAGAAACTATAAAGTATTAACTATTAAAGTGTATTATTTGTAAAGTATCTTATTTTAAGTCAATTTAGAGTTAAAATACGAAAAATTAATGCCTTTTCCCCCAAGTTAACATACTGAATTGCAGAATTAATAATACATCTAAGCTAAAAGTAGATATTTAAGTAGAATACATTTAGAATTTTACGAGTTATTTTTGATAACAGCATTAAACCACCCGACCTTTAATAGATTTACGAGGAAGGTTAGTAATTAGTTTTTTGTTTCATCAAGGTAACATACCATGTTCATTTTTTAAATTCGCTTACTTGTGGTTTCTCTTTCCAAGTTCCTGCAACTCGGATTTTTGCAGGTTCCGTTCAAAAATTTAGAGGGCTCCCTTCATTTTCCTACTATTAAAGCTATTTACATGAAAATGGTCTATGTTATGGAAGAGTTTCTTCAGCTACACTCGCTATCAAATTGAAGATTGTGATTCAAATATCTGCTTAACTTGACGTTGAACTAATATTATTGCATAACATGTAAGAGGAATAAAGAGTAGAAGAATGTACCTTATCTGAAATAGAATGTGCTTCAACTTCATCTTTAGTTGATATCTCCGTACTTTCACTTTTTTCACTTACTCCTCACTCTTGATGAAATTTCATTGTTCTAATTTGAGATGTAGGTATATAAAGAGGATAAGTTGTTGTAAAACTTGCTCTTTTGTCTTCTCTCCAATGTTTTTTCTAACATTTTAGTGTTAAAACCCATGGGCTGACGCATACCCCTGATGCGTCAGCCCATTTGAGGGTAATTAAGATTAACGGAGCAAGACCAACTACATGTTGGTCACGTAACAGAAGTCATAGACGGCTCTGAAATTTTTTCGAATAAGGGTCAGCTGATTCGGCATTATCGCGATAAATATCGTGTTACGAGTACGAAAGCAGAGGCTACGAAAAACGAAAATACACTACATGAAATTTAAAAAGACCTTAATATTATTAACATTATAAATAACAATGTGAAGTAATGTTGTAAAAGAAACAACACCTATACCATATTCATAATAACCATTAAAAATACTAAATTAGGACATACAAGAAAAATATCAAAATGGAGCTGCTTGCGATATCGGGAACGTAGTTTATTTGTACTGAAGTTAAACAATTCGCTAACTCATCATAAACAAAGTACATATGTACATGGTTTCTTGTGATTTTTTTGAAAAAATGTACTTACAGACGAAGGTAATGATTTCATAATTCCATTCTGTTATATCAACTTAACACAATAAAACAGAGGAACGAAAACCAAATATTCGTCAAGGATTTGAAGCCCTTCATCCATTTGGAACAATTAATAGAAAATAGTTTTAGCTAATAATTACGCGTGAGTGTTATTTTCAGAAACATTATTTCTTATTTACGATTTTTTTATAATAAGGTTGTATTTCGAAATGTATTGAACGTCATCCAATCGATATCACAAACCATGTACATTGTGCGTTATTACTTGTAATAATTGCCTCGGCTATCGCCTTGATATACAAACTTCTACGACAGTTATTTGCTCTACATCCGTCTAATGATAGGTTATTTTAAGGTCCATCAAAGCTGTTTTATTAGGTCAGAACAATATTTACCTGTGCTCCATGTTTCCCTCAAAACTCTTCACCAAATCTACTGATTTCACGAAGGCATTTTGCCTCTATCAAGTCTGAAACGAGAACGCAGGAGAAGAAGAGGAAGCAAACAGACTGATAAAATGGATCGAAAGTTTACGTTGATTTAATGCCAGACGTCTGTTTTGAGGTACTTACTTCCAGTGCAAACGTCTTGATTCCTACTGCTAGAATGCTTTATTTCTCCCTAAGAACGTTCGAGTTTATTGACGTGTTCGGATTAATGGCGGACGTTTAAACGAACGGAGATTATAATTTTTCTCCGCC
Source organism: Gryllus bimaculatus (assembly GCA_017312745.1). NCBI lineage: Eukaryota > Metazoa > Arthropoda > Insecta > Orthoptera > Gryllidae > Gryllus > Gryllus bimaculatus. Next base: position 3,042,641 of record BOPP01000089.1, read on the forward strand.
TTAGTCTGTTTGATCAGATAATGTACACACCATATTTCGGTCATGTCGAAGGTGTCACGAATAGTTCAAAAGAAATACTCCCATACATTTAGGTTTCCTTTTCATTTTCCATTGCAGTTTGCACCTTCCCTGAACACATTCACATCTCTCGGAATGAAAAGAAATTTAGGCTTTTCCTATTACTACACATTTTCAGAGGATGGATGGTATAGCTATAACTACGTGTATGTGGAAAAAGTTGTATTTGATCTTTTATTGTATACATTGTTTTCGAGCTACCCAAAGCTTGAACTACCAAAAATAAGTAATCCGTTAGAAATCTCTTACGAGTCAAATAGCATAAGCGTTCAATCACAATTGGAGTATAACACCAACATTTTCTTTCTCGACCAGCAATGCTATTGTGTTACTAATTGTTTACTTCCAAGATTAATAAGAAGAATTAATAAGACTTCTGGGAAACAGTTTTCTCTGTCAAAGCTTGCAATATTTTGGTGGGGCCGGGAGGTTACGTTAGTCCCGGTTGTGATGTATTGTGACGTACTGTGAGAACCCGTGGCCCATGCCGAATAGAATAACATGGAACATCAAAGCGATGTATCGTGTCGTATCGTGGTGAGCCGCATCATATCGTTTTGAATTATCGTAAAGAAAAATATCGTCACAAATCGTATTCTGTGGATAGGTTAGTTGGTGCAGATTCTGACCCACTCTACGATGCACAACGGCTAGAATCAGACGCAGCCGGTTTTCTAAGTCCTTCGACGTCCTCATACTTCTTTCACCCCTCGCAGCGGTGGTGGCATTTTCACTAGGCGCCGGCTGGTCAATTTGGATAAATTTATCATTAATACCAAAAAAAGGGGAAACAAGAAACGTAAAGACTGTCGAAGAAAACGAGGCAGGCAGTAGCTCGTCAATTTTCATAAAGGCAAATGGAAGTTTGCAAAACATTGTCATCTCGCTTAATCACGTAAAGAATAAAAATATATGTTAGCTGTTTAGTATTTAGTACGAAACAAAAAACATGTATAGTATACAGATAGTGTGGGGGCATGTTTTGTTTACCTGAATTATTTCGAATGATTCTCCTTAAGCCCAATGAACGCGAGACCTCAGCTCACCAAACGCTAACGGATTTATCTAATTGCGTCTCCCGCTGACGCGCATAGGATTAGTGTAAGGACTCAAATAACGAAATCAGATTTTGTTGAGATTTCTGTAGCTTCTTTCTGGCAATAGAGGGACTGCTGTTCACCCGCTTTGAACATTTTCATGTTCTGCCCGGCGCTCGGAGAGTCATCGCCTTTTTCACAAACACTCTCTAACGGTCCACGCGTTAATTAACTCGAACAACATACGATTTCGCAGCAGTCTCATGTGCCACGCAGCGTCACTCTGATGCCAGAGATTTTCATCCCTAGGTGCCTCTCGCCATATTGGTATGCTGTATAATGGGAAATGTCCAGCCTTTCCCTGATCTCTCTGGCAAATTCCATCTATTCCTAAAGGAGCGGCTGGTAAGGAAGGTCGCGGGAAGAGGCGTTGACTGTCAGGGGCAAGTCCGATAGCCCTTCTGGCTGCGGCGCTGTGCGGGTGGCCCAGCCGGCGCCTTGACTACGAGCAAGCGCCGCCTTCCTTCCTTGCAAAAGTAGCTCTTGCAATCTGCTGCAGAGGAACTTTCTTTTCTTATTTGCGCAAACACGAATCTAGGCATCATCGAATGAACAATAGAATCGTCGCCTAAACACTGAATATTCAATCTGCGAGGCGAACTTCAGCGTACGGAAGGATACGAGAAAGAGAATGAGTGAAAGAGGAAGTGAGAGAGAGGGGGGAGTGAGAGAGAGGAGGGGAGCGAGAGAGAGCGAAGTGAGAGAGAGGGTGGGTGAGTATTAGGGAAGGAGACAGTTAGGGAGGGAGAGAGAGTTTCTATCGTTCTACCTACCTACCTATGCTTCAAGCTCAGTAGGTATACAGGCAAAATGTCTAACTGTATTATGGTCTAATAAAAATGTGGTCTACAGCTATATTAAGTCTAATGAGTCTATAATCCTTTAAGTCTAACGTCCCCAGCTAAAATGTCTACAAACAAAAATGTCTACTAACTTCTAAACTCTTTCGTCATAAACGAACGTAGTAACAAATTGTAAAGAAAAAAAACATTCCTTGGTAAAATGAAAGGTGTATTAATTCTTTACTCAAACTAAAAGCGAAATTTTTTTCTAATTAGATTTTTAAATTTTAATTTATGCCTCCGAGCATCGAGCTCAGCAAGTTTATAGGTGGTCTGTGTTGGGCACGCGTGCCCTTGCAGCTTGCCGTCACCTTCAAGTGTTCGTTTGAAGGCTGGGAGGGATCGAAAGCGCGCTGGGCGGGGGTGGGACGGGAGGGGGCGGTGTCAATCGGTCGGCGACGCCCCCTCCTCCTTCCCTCCCCTTCCACGGCGCGCGGTGGCGCGGCGGTCGACAAAGGCGGCTCCGCCAGGCTGGAGGCCTACCTACTAGAACGCACGCTCTCGCACGCTCTCGCACACGGCTTTGCGCGGGCGCTGGGGCGCCCCGCCGCGCAGCCGCTGACGCGTCCTTCCACGTCTCGCCCACAGCCCTCACGGGGCCTTGGGTGTCATTCACGTTAATCCAGACTTCGCGCGGTCTCGGTAATCCAATCCCTCGACTGGTCGGAGTAGAATTAAAGAGGGCCGTCGGTTTA
>BOPP01000089.1:3045377-3080168 GCA_017312745.1 Gryllus bimaculatus
GAGAGGAGATGTTTCATTCTCCAAAGTCAATGATATTGATTTTAATCGTTTTATTGTACTCAAATGTCAATTAGATTTTTCACTGCCAAATGTCAAAAGTATTACTTGATCGCGTCAAATATATCGTCTTTATTATGTCTTTGTTTAGGAAGATGTCGATCCTTTAGTTTATTCTTGAACCTAAAGTACTGACGCACCTTAATGTCCCTGAAAGATCAGAAGACCCCTGGAGTTATACTCCCTTGTAAGTCACAGGAACGAAATGCATTACAAAGGTATGATCTCTCCTGCGTTTTCACGTCCCCTCAGAAATAATTAATTTTGTGATTTTGACGTGTCCTTGTATCATTTTCCACACTGAATTCTGCAGAAAGACCTCCACCACCAGACCTGCATTAAACGTAACTACTCATATTTATTTTGAAATGGAAGCACTGGCTAATGAAATGCAAATAAGAGACAAAAAAGAAATAAGAAAAAACATGTTAGTTTACGAGAATTATTTAGTTATGACTCAGATGTTCATGATGAACATCATAATCCCTGATCTTTTTCTTAAACTATCACACTTCGTTGAGGATATCCTCAAACTATATTAAAGCTATTGTTTATGAATGTCACGCATCTGGTTTTTTCAGTCTCATAATTGCTTGAAATCATTAATGTTTCACCGTTTCCTGTTACCATAAGAACTTGAATCGTAAAGGATGTTCCTTTTGCCATGTTGTGACTTCTTTTGATCCACTGTCTGGCGCCCTGCCGACACGATTCCTACCGCTCAAAGGCCAACGCTCTGAAGACAAATGAAGCGGTGCAATTGTTACCACACTATTTGTTGCAGAGCATACTCTTTATTCTTGCATGATCTTATCTCTTGCTACTGCAGTCCGGTGTAAGGAAATGCAAATATTCCCTGATATGGTCACTGAACGCGTTATATAACTGTAAAATTTCCGCAGGGGTAAGATGGAGAAAATACAGCCTCCCAAATTAATGTTAAATTCCGCTTTGTCGAAGGTTTAATCTTTCGGTTTATCGTCCATTTAGGTCGCCTAGACAATCTACATTTTAGTGTGTTGAACACGTACGTTGTAAAATGTGTCCCATGGCTGTAATGCCATAGGTCGCAAACACACTTCTAAAGATTTAAATTTACGTAATAGTATGTTTGTATTAATTCGTCTCTGTATCGTGACAGTTCCACATGAGAATGCCGAAGCAATTTTCATTTAGCAATCTATCTCTTAGCTGCAAAAGAATAGGACAACGGTTGTTACCTATAACAATAGAATATTACAACACCGTCTAAAATTTTTGATAATGATCATAAATGGACACCTATTTTTGTTCGTATTGTTGCTGAGGCATGTGTGGATGTGTCGATCATGGCGCAGTAATATGATATCTTGAAAGTACTTTAACAACTATAATTCAGTAATTCAAAGTGGAATAGTACAGATTCAGGAATGAATGTGGTTTAATTAATTTAAGCTCTACGTATAGTGTTCGCATTCGTGGGTTTCAGATTAAACATAATAAGGTCCTTATCATAACATTGTTAAAACAAGAATGTTCTGACGACATATTATGGACTATTGGGTTTCTGACTCCAATAAAGGACATAAATTGTAATATTGAAATATCCGTAAGGGATGCGTCAAGTATTGTTGTGCAATAGCATCGTCAGACATAGGGGATTCAGAGACTGCAAGGAAATAAAATTAGCATCCCAAAACAATTTTCAGAAAGCTGTTGTATTACTGGAATCAATCAGTTTCCCCGCGCAAAATAATAAAAAATAAATCAAAATCCACTTTAATCAGTTTCCGCTTAATGTAAGACACGCGTTGTTTTCCTTTATTTCTCAGCGCGTGAAGCGTGTTTAAAACTAAACGCACGTCGTATTTTAAAACAGGATGCAGCTGCAACTCCTCTTTCCTGAGAACTTGCCTTCCGTTTCGGGCAGTAGGGTCGTAATCGCTTTTCAGTCGGTGTCGACTCGGCCCTCGCGTGCACGCCCGCGCGCGCTGGCGTCCTTCCTTTTTCCTGCAGGGAAAGAAGAAAAAAAAAAAAAAACTGGCAAGAGACGTGCAGCTGCTCGAACGTCTGGACCCGGCGGAGGCGGCGCGAGGGCACGGAGGGCGACCGCTGCGGTCCACGGCTCTCGACGCTCGTAGCCGGCCGACAGAGGGGGCGCTATTTTACCGGCACGACACCCAACCACATAAGCGAAGGTAGCGCCGCTGTGTCGTTAGTGGCCTTGAAACAATGTTTCGTGTGTTTTGTTGTGTCTTGTAATGCCCGGCGGCCTAAAATTTTGATCCTTAGCCCCCTGCAGCGTGGGTTGAATTGCTGTGGAATTGGGTTGTACCACCTCTAAGTCTGCAACGTGCCGGGAAACTTGGACTCCGTACGTCGTAGGGAAACATCAATAACGAAGGTCCAGCTATTCAATTGAGGCGAACTATGGGATCTGATTTAGGACAGAGATGTCCCGGACCTTACAGGACCTTGCCATCTTACATGACGCAATAGAGAATATGACCGACCGGTTGAGCAGAATTTTAAAGACTTGTAATTTGAAAAACGTATTTTTATTTACATTTTGTCATTGAAAATCTGTATTTTTTGAGGTTTGGACATGTATTGTGCGGATGCAATAAAATAATAAATAGGTGCTTTAAAAAAGACATACGTTAAATACAGATGAAGAAGACAATGGTATATATGTAATTTTCTTTATTCCGTTAGTTAATGAACCTCATTGAACAAAAATAACAGCTCCTTTCAGCTGTTTAATTTGAATTCTTTTCATTTTTTAATAATAAATCGAAAATAATTAAAAATGCTGTATCCGACAGTAAAAAAGCACCGTATATTGGTTATAGACTCGCCTTCCTGTCATCACGCAAGTTGGACGATTGCTTTCCATTGCGGGCTTTAAAACATTCGCCCAACAAGGGGTTTATTGCCAGATTCTTTATTTGAAAAAATTGTCGTTTTTAAAAGGAAATCCTTTAATTTGTGTAAAGATTTTTTTGGCATCATTTTATATTTGAAGGGTTATACGTATAGTAATTTTATTGTATTTAGTTATTGTTCAGAAATTTGATGACTGCCATTACAATTTATTAGAATTGTCCCCAAAACAATATAAACTTGTTCAAATACAAGATATATAATACAAATTTGTTATATTTACTGTAATTTGGTATTTTAGTATTTTAAATACATATATACTTAGCTAATCCAAGAACCTAATGTATTTGAGGTATGTATTTAAATACTTATTTTTAAAAGAAATTTGCCCAACTTGATGCCGGTTGTGTTTTCCTCAGGGAATAATGTAACAACGGTAAACCAATGTCATCCATTAAAAAACTCTTTTTTTTAAATTCAACACGCAATTAACTGACATACTTGGGGATTTAAAATGATTATAATAATATATATATAATATAATTAAATATATAAATATAATATATATATATTATATATATATTATATATATTATATATATATTCAGAATCGTAGAAAATATTTTTCTTTGGCATCAAATTCTCAAACAAATTCTTTAGAAGAGAGGTTCCGGCATTGAGTCCCACAAATAATCTTTAAAAGAAATTCGCGAGATGTTTTTTTAAATTACTTCCCTATCACTCACATAATGATTCCTAGTAAAATGTTTAGAGTTTGACGAGTGAACTTCCATAAATACAATTAATAATTAATAATAAAAATAATAATATAAAATATAAAAATTTTAAAAAAAAAAAAATTAATTTAAAAATAAATAAAATAAAATTAATAAAAAATTAAAAATAATAATATAATAATAATAATAATAATAATTAATAATTAATAATAATAATAATAATAAAACAGAGATAATATCACCCTGAATTGCCCAACAATTAATATCACATCAGCATTAAACATGAATGTTTTTTTCCACACCGACAAAGCGTTATCTATTCAAGAACCGTGTAGGAACAAATTCAATTTATTCTTCTTCTGAGACTATCAAATACACCAAGACGCCCTGGAGACACCTCCGCTAATTTGGCTTGACGGTGCGATAACATTTGACCCACTGTGGCGAAGTAGATGCTACAACAGCCGCCTGGAAGGCACGTGCGCGCGGTGGCCGGGGGCTGAGATCACGTTCTACTTCTTCTATGGCGCGGCGCGGCCGCCGACGCGACGCAGGGGAAACCGCTCGAACCGCACGCCGCAGGCGCCAACGTCGCACGCGGCGGCACCTGCGGAGACGGGGGCGATCGGCGTCTACGAGCCCCTTGTTCAGCTCCGCCAGCCGCTGCGCGCTTCCGAACTCGCGGCTCGGAGCACCAGCATTGCTATTCAATAGAGACCCGCCGTGCGGCGGTTGCAAACGCTGGTCGCGACTCCTCGTTACGCGAAGCGTAGGAGGCATGCGCGCCCACCGCTAGCAGAACTCAGCTTCTAAATGATGGCATTCCACTGCGTCCACGGTCGTCAGGCGTTTAGGGTCCCGCTGGGCGCGAATTTCGAAACTGCCGCGGCCTCGGAGCAGAGTTGGTTTGATGGAAACCTTCCTGCGGGCGCGGGTTCGCCGCTGCCGCGGACTCTCGCTACTGAAGCGGAGGAAGGCATGCGCGGCCACCGCGCAGTCACATACAGTGAAATGATGGCTTCGCCCACTGACCCGCCCGTGCGTGCGCTTTACCTACTGCGGTCTCCTTTGTTTGGTCGTCGCGCGATGGGATGATGATACTCTCTGGTCGGCGAAACATACCTGCAAGACAGCCCCTTCCAACGGCGGGCGGCGGTAACGACCGTGGCGAGCAGGGTGGCGGCGTCGGAAAGGGCCTCGCCGTTTGACGAAGCACGCCGGCTGCCGTCGCGACGTGTGAAGGCGCCAAAACCCGTCGCCCGCCGTCTGGCGAGCGATAGCCAGTTGCCAGATCGACCGAGCTCATGCCGCAGGGCTCACAAACGCGCTCTGCGCAAGTCGCGCGATCGCAAAACTCCGCAAATCGTCGTTACAAGAGGCAATTCTAGCCTGAGCGGACTTATATTTAGGAACCGGCAGAGCAACAAAAGAAAGTCGTTAAGGGAGCTAAACAGCGTTCATGTTGGAAGACTTCTCTCGTCATTGAGTGTTAATTTAGGATAAGGTTTTAAGATTTTTTGATGAGGACAGATTCGAGCGGAACCGCCCTGTCAGCGCGGTAATTCGATCTCTGTTAAGACAATTTTATTCGCCTGTTGGGAACTGTCGGTGGCCATGTGCTTGCAGTTCACGTTTGAAGAACCCTTAAAGCGTATTACACATGCCATATATACCTCTGAATCTTACAATAACTCGTATGCACTAAACAAATCTTCTTTCTTCTTGTTGGTCTCTCCGTTTGTCTTGAGATGTTTTTGCACGCGTCATTTCACATCATTGGGAATCGAGTGTCAGTTTCAGTTCTGGTGTCATCCAGACAAATTTCTAAATAACGGCTCTAATATTCTTCAAACACAGGTTGTTTGAGAACTCAGAAACAAAGGCGAACTTCATTGTGTAATTCTTCTTCATAATGCATATCTGTTTAAAAAGTGAATTGAAATCGTTAGTATATGAAATCGGTATTTTTAAGCACGTGTCAGGTAAACGCACACCAGCGATAGTTACTTCTGGTAGCTTCATGCATTTATCAAATCTCCGAAGCGTAATAAAAAACTTAAATAGATTGAGTAAAAATTGGCCCAAAGCTTTGTTTTTTCTTTGGTCCGCTCTTGCTAGTGACGCTCTGTGAGAAATACAGCTGCATCAGTGCTACGTTTCAGGGACGTATGTTTGCGGCGCACGTGCTTGTGACGTCGCGGGGAGTGGCGAGAGACATCCGAACATCAGACGTGGTGCCTCGCCGGCGGACAGAGCGTCGACTTGAGCGTGCGCTCCCGATAACAGGCACTAACACAGCGATAAGTTTGCTCCCGGGGCTCACGTCGTGTTCCTTGGCGCAAGGCGCGCCCGGTGCGCGTGTACGTTTTTGTGGCTGGTCACGAGGCAAAACATTGGACATCGCTGTGTTCGCAGAGCGAGGGGGAACATTGCCCCCCCCCTTCTGGAGTAAACATTCACTATACTAATGACTGTGGGCACAACGCTGTTGCCATACGCCTTAACGACATCGTTTTCGAGCAATTGAGTCCTGTTTCTCCATTTACTTTACCATTATTACATAGTTATCAAGGCTGATCACGACGTGCACATAGATATCTAAGCATTTTTTGTTGGTAAGTTAAATGTGTTTCTAAACTTCCTAACCTATAATTATAGTAAGATACAAACACGAGACACGAGAAACAGTCCATAATCAAACGACATCCAGTTTTTGCGAGCTTGATATTCAATCAAATGGGGCAGAAGTTTTTATATACTTTTGCTATGGTGTTTTTGTTACAAAACCCGGAGAAGAAATTATTCATTGACAAGCTTTTATTTATGATGCCTGTCTTTGGGTTAATCACGTTAGTCTTGAATTGTATCTCATCTTTAAGCATTACACACTCTCTTGAATGAAATACTCGCATTACTCAATTACAGAAATCTGTTCGGTTGGTGTATGATAGTTAACACCTTTCACAAGATTTTATATAACTAAACATCTTCTCTTTGAAGTAAGGTTCCTTACGTACACAGGTGCATACATATATTGTTTTTACTCATAGATATACATGGCTGCAAACTAATTATCTCAATTTTTTCCTACATCCTTAAAACATATGCTCACAATCTTCGTATTTTTTCCAAATCGAAACGTCATAGGCCGACTATTGAACATTTTAAATTACTGCCTGATTATGTCTGGCGACATAAATATTTGCATCATTGAATGAGAAGAAATATAGTAAAAGCCTAACTCTTAAACTCTAGACGGAATTTTTAAGATTCTTCTTTTTCTTTCTTTTTCATTCTTCTTCGGCTTTCTTCTTTCTTTTTATTCAATTTTCTACACCAAGGAGTAGCTTCTTCGTAATAACCTACTCAGATTACTAAATATAAAACTGAACTTGAAGAGTTCATGAATAGTGGATAGCTTGTTCAGAGTTCATATTGCGAATTACTGCGTGATTTAGTTTCATTCCGGAGCAATTCTCGTCGCTTTTTTCGTAATCGTAGTCACCCTTCACCGTTCTAATACTGAGAAATTTTATGAATTGCACATTTTTTCAAACTGAATGACTGGACAAAATGAACTACACGTTTAATAATTGCCATCCCACAATAGGACAAGTTCGTTCTTTACATACTTTTTATTGACAATTCGGCGCGTGTACTGAATTGTCCCGTGCAGCTATTTGATATAGCTTTCCCGACAATATGAAGTATGGTACATTCAACCGAGAATATTTCTTGACATATATAAGAGGAAACGAAGTTTGATACTGATCAATAGCACAGGAAAAATGACAGATCGCATATATTATCCAAATAGAAAAGATTTAAAAACTGCAGAGCACTGCATTTTCTTCACTTTAGCTTATTGAAGACATCGAAAACTATTGTAAAGTTTGTTTCGTTTATTTAATTATATTGCGTATTTATTCTTTCAGAATAATAAAATGTAAATAAGTAAATAAAAAATATCTTATGCGTCTGCAGAGGTCCATTGGCCAAGCTAGAAAAATAGAAAGATATAGAGCGTTTGCCTCACATGTTATATTTTTATTATCGCGGAAATTTAATTATCAACTAACTGGCATAAAAAAATAATATTCATCAGAAAATCTTTTGTAATCAGAACACAAAAAATTTCGCAACTTCAAGTTAGAGTCTCGGTTTCCAAGTAATATTTATGCAAAAAATTTAATTATAATAAAGAATAGTTATGAGCATGAGATATAATATAATAATAATGAAATAATAAATAATAATATTATAATAATAATAATAATAATAATAATAATAATAATAATAATAATAATATAGATATAATAATAATAATAATTCATAATAAATAATAATAATAATAATATAAGTATTAATGCAAAATAAATTAAACCTCACACGTAAATCAATATTAATTCAACTATAATTACACTAATTTACATTTTTCTCATTGTGAAGGAACAAGAAACACACAATGTAACGCATTAAGAGATAATTGACAGCGCGCGTACGAAAAAAACCAATTATTTGAACACTGCAGTATTTTAGCATCCACAAAGCCCAATTGACTCAAGAGTCACTTCAAAATGGGTCCTAGTGGTTTCAGCATTTCCAGCAATTAAAGACAAAGTTTTTGTTCGATGCTTCTCAGATCTAGAATTTTTGCAGACTTTTAAGAATCGAAATTAAATCGTTTTAGCCATAACGGTTCGAAGTTGGAGCAATTTACGAGGCAGGAACTTAGCGTCGCAAATCGATAATCGGGTAAATGTGGCAAGCGAAATGAGTCATCACGGAGACCCAGGTGAATGTCCTTGTAGCAGGGCTTTTCAAAACACTATTTCATTCAAATCCCCGGTATCCCTTTCATGAACACTACCGCCGCCGTGCCGCAGCCTGCCGCCAAGCTTCGCCACCTGTTCGCATCTGCCACACAACCGTCTCTGCACCGCCCTCCGTCGCCGCCGCCCCTTGCGCAGCGCGAAGCGCAGCCGTTTCGGGCCCAGAGGCGTCGCGAAAAAACGTCTGGGGGCCTCCGCTAAAAAGGCGCCACGCCTGCTAACCCGCTGAAACGGGAACTCTTCTTGTCTTCGCATTCCGGCATTTCTTTTTCTTCTCAATTGGATCCTCCTCTGGCTTCGTGAAGTACGGAATTGGTCTTGGGGATGTGACTGATTACTACGGTGTTCTCCGTTCACTGCGGCCAGCATCGTTATTGGCAGGCGATCTCCATTAAGGTAACTTGCGAGTTTAGTTCCGATTTTTCCTGGGTATACTTGTTTCCTGGAGTTTCAGATTTTAACCAATTCATATTTTGTATTTGCAGGGCATTCTTATTACAAAATGTTTTGTACTACACATGCAATTGATCATCCTCTCGCATTAATTTTGTTTTTGCTTTCCCTAAATAATAGTCCTAGCTATGTCCTATGCACACCTGATGTCCACATTCTTCAAACATGTTCTGCGATTTTCAAAATTGTTCATGAACGTTGACAATTAATGCTAGTCTACATGCCATAACTATTTTTTTAATAGCGAAAAGAATGAAGTTGTCTTGAAAATGTTAACCAGAATCTAGAATCCGATGGTTGGAAGAATGTTATATTCAGAAAAATGATATTTATTAGGATGAATTAGTGTAAATTATTATCCAGAGAAGAAATATAACGTGTATATTAATGTAAATTCCGACTTTGAGCATTTATCTAATTGTCTGCTTTACCTGTTATATTGATATTAGCTATAAATAAACAAATTTAACAATACCCGTGATATTATTGTTTCTAATGCCCACTGTAGTTATAAATACTATATAATTTTCATTAAATTTAATTTAAATTAAAATTAAAAATTAAGCACTGAAAAAGATTTCTACAAAAAAATTTAATGGCTTTTAGCTTGTTTTGAAAAAACTACAATAATATCGACGTATATTGGACCTACTATCAAGTGTTCGGAAATTCTCGCCCAGCCGTACCTAGAACTCTAGAACCTCCCGGTCAAGGCAACTGCAGTGCCATGAGTTAGTTGATGCTCTGAAGCTTACCTCAGTCGGTTCCTGAAAAGAGAAAGGAAACCCCATTTTCACAAAAGGCCCAGGCTTACCGAATACGATTTATTGACACAAACAGTAAATACTCAAGAATTCTTCATGACTGTTAACATATATACAAACAACTATTGAATATAAAATTTAGGTAGAATCACCATGTTCTTCATATTTTGATTCGTGAAGCTCTGTCTTTCGAAGTTTGTTCTCGGTCATAATCGATATTTTATTGCATACGATATATGAATATTTTGTACCTGTTAAGAAGTATGATTTAATAAGTTTTGCTTCTGGAAATTGTATTTCGAAACTTATAACCTAACTTTTTACCTTTTATATTTCATACTTGAAATGAACTATAACATGAAACAACACGCAAACAATAAATTCATTTCCAGCATTTTACACGTCGGACTCCATTATGAGCGTTAAAAGAATTCTTCTGAAGAGTCGTATTGAAATTGTCGCCTACAAATATTCGCAAAATCTCAGCCTCTCAGTTGCACTTAGAGGGTTGTTTTTAAAAAGAAAATATGCAAACTCTTTCAAATTAAGTTCCACGGGGGCCAACGAGCATTACAAAGTAAAGTAACAGCACAAGAGGCAAGCACACCCACCGAGAAAATGGCACGAATCCACAAGTGTGTCACGTTCACACTTTCTATAGGCAACTCTAGTACTTCTCAGTATCTCATCGAATAGGTTCATAATAAAATAAATCAACCAATACAAATATTTTTAAATTCATTCACAAAACGAAACTCTTCTTTATAAAACATTGCGTCGGTTGGACAGCCACAGCCCCCTACTGCAGGACTTCTGGTGGCGACATGGACAGAGTAAGGATCGATTTTCTCTTCCCGTGAGCGGGAGGCGACATCGTCACGAGGACGGGCAGGGCGGGCGGCGGGCGCGCCGCCAGCCACGCCGCCGCGCTTTGAATGCATCGAGGTCGGGCGCGTATTGAGGCCGCTCCTGACCCGCTGTATCCTCCACATGTGGCGCTGCGGCGGTCCTCCTCGGAGCGGGCGGGGGCGGGGCGGGCGGCGGGGCGGGCGGCGGCGGGGGGCAGCGCGTCGCGCCAGCAGTGGTCAGGTCGCAGCGGCCTCGGCCGTGGCCAGTTGCAGGCCCACTGGCCGCACCGGCGTCGTGCCCACCCCCCCCCTCCGGCACCCCAGCCACGATCACGCAAGCTCTCTCTCTGCCTCTGCTCTGCGCTGCCCTTCCCCCCCCCGCACTGCAATGTCCCCTTCGCTGCTGGTGGCTGGTCACCACGCCCCGCTGCGTCGGGCCACAATGCGTCATTTCCCGCGCAGCGCCGCGCTGTGCCGCCCAAAGAGCCTTGTCTGCACTTTCCCTCTTTTGCTTCACACTTTCCTCCCTGTGCACCGTCGCTGCCCCTTATGTCTCGCTCCTTGCTTTCCTGTTCTTTCTTCATGTTCGCACCTTCCCTGACTCTTGTCTTAGTTGCGCTTTCTTTTCGTCCATCGACGCTCTCTTACCTACCTTCCATCTATACAAATACCCCTTTGCCATTTTTCTGTTGAACGAACGTCACATACTTGCCCTGTCTTCCTTTCCTAAATGAATTTCATTGAACTCGTGTTAAATATGCGTACCACTGAGGTTGACGTATACAAAAGAGAGGTTTCTACAAAAAACCGACACCCATATTTCTCCTGACCAAAACCCTCTGGAGGTGGCCACTCCCTGAAACGGCGTGCCAAACCGACTTATGGAGCGCGGAGCCCGTTCCGTCATAAAAGCTGCCGCAATTTTTTTTTTATAACGCTGCGTTCGCAATCGCCGGCGGCGCGCTGGATGGCGCGGCGAAGCAGAGAGCGTGTCGAAGGCGCGGAGGCACGCCCTCGGGCCGCCGGAAGCCGCCTGCTACCCACGCCCACGCTTGCCAGCCGCCCCGCCCGCCCCACTGTCTCCCCGCCCCGCCCGCCCGGCTTCGTCCCGTCCCTCCCGACTCGCCCGTCCTTCCGCGACCAGCCTTGCCTTGTCCATCCCCCCCGTCCCGCCCGCCCCGCCCCGCCCGCCCCCGCCCGCCTGCCCCGCCCGCCCCGCCCGCCCCCCCCATTCCCCCTCCCGTCCGCCCCGCCCGCCCCATCCCGCCCCGTTCCCGCGCCGTCCTGCCATTTCCCGCCCTCGTCCCACCCCTCTCGTCCCTACCGCCCGCCCCCGTCCCGTCCGCCCATCCTCCCCGCCCACCCCGCCCCCCAACCGCCACGAACGCGCCCCCCGCCGAAGCCGGCCCGGTGCGGAGTCCTCCTGTATATCGCAACTATCAAGTATGCTCCTTATTATGATATAACATATATATATATATATATATATATATATATACTATATATATATATATATCTATTTGTTTCGTATGCTGATATGTATAGAGTTCAATCTTTTCAAGGAAAACTTTTCACTTCATGTGTATTGGCCCAACTTCCAGCTTAGATCGTAACTCACGGTTGGGTAATATATTTACAATTTGAGTATATATCTCCCATGCTCCATTTAATACATTACACACCCAGTGACGAATTGTGAATTTTTATAATGGTTACACCTTCACACAATGTACAATTTATGAGCATCTCCTGTACAGCGTAAATAAAACTATGCGTTTTCATGGAGAGGAAGTTAATCGCAATTTTCCTCAATCCAAGCCTTCGGGACACGAGAGTAACGAAAGACCGAGTTGCTCTCTCCACACCTATGATGTCGGTAGACAACCGATTTTTTCCTGTATTCTGTAAGGGAGAACGGAAATATCTGACCAAAGAAAATTATAGCATTCCTTCGGAGAACACTTTACGAATAGGATTCACAAATGTAATTTCGACACTTTTCCGTTTACAGACGAGTAACTCAATAACTATTATGTAACTCAGTGACAAATTCGACCTTTCTTCCCACGTCAACCATATCCCAGTCCCTGGCTTCCAGTGGTCAGGTTGGGAAACACTGCTGCGAGACATTTTGTGGTTTGGTACTAATATTGTTTCTTGAAGGAACACATTTGTGGCTGTGTTGAATTTCGATAGCCCAAAAGTCATTTAAGACCTCTGCCAAACATCTGAGCATTCATCTTGTTGTCAGATCAAAGCATAAACTGATTCATACTTTTCCTTCATTTATTATTCAAGTGCATAATAATTAAATATATCACATTAAAGAAATTGGCAGTGTTTTCCTTTTATCGTCCATGTTATAATCCAGAAGGAAACATCACTGGTGACTTTCATAAACATCATTTCTTCTGCGTCCTTTGAAAACTGTCAAATACTACTTGAAAAACAAATACAAAGCTTTTTAGCAATTTTGTGTGGTGACTATTCAGTTTTTACTTTCAGCTAATAAATAGTGAAATATTGAAATGATGTGACATCAATTTTGAAATGGGCCAATTGTTTTATCATATTGTTAAGGTTCCTTTATCTTTAAAAAGGCATATGAATCAACTAGTCGCTAAAGAAAACATTGCTTATACATTTTCAGAAATATTTTTAATTATCAAAAATATCTTCTAAACAACATATTTCAACAAGTTTATTACAACATAGTTTCATTTACCCGAACAAAAAAACTCAAACCCATTTCATTAGCAATGACATTGGCTTACAGTGTTCTCTAACAACCCGTGACTTTGATCTCCGCTAGCTCCTACTCACAGTTTCTGCGAGTGACTCTGCGAGTGCGGGGCGGACTTTATCGCCGCGGAGCGTCCTGCGTGGGCGTTGAGCGGCGCTTTCAACCGTCCTGCCGCGGAGCTCGAATCGTCGGTTGATGGATACCTGTCCGGTTGCGTAAGCGCGTTTCTCTTTTCGAGTGACCGTATATACTCACTACGATCACGAGTATTAGAATATGATTCTCTGAGAAAAAACTGCTAGTGCAGTACCTCAAGCAATGCACACGCTTTTTGAAGAATCAAACACATTTAGCAATTAATTTTAAAATTTAAAATACTACTCACAACCGTAAGTTTTCCCACGATTGGCTGCCCATGCCTGCTTAACAGTAATCTGCCGACGCTTCATGCCCTTTGGCTACCGTAGGCGATTTTAAAAAACCTTACGTTTTGAAACTTGTCCTGTAAAGTTTATGAACTAGTAATGCGTTGAATAAGACCGCAGGGATGGCATTCCTGTTTTCGTCCCAGCTTCCATACTCTAAAGAACAGTAGCAGTTCATAAAGGTGCTTTCTTCTTCTTCTCTTCTTAATAACTGTGAATTTCTCTCTCGACTCCTATTGAAACCTTAAACATTTTCACGGAACGGCATCAACAGCTTTCTCGTACATGTGTCACCAAACTCCGCTCAAAAGCTTCTAACAGCTTAAGTAATTGTAAACACCCAACAGCTCCATATGTCATAATTTAGAGACATGTTGTAATAAATAATTTTCATGTCGAGGACGTTGTAATGGCAACCGAGTTTTGCCATCAAATTCGATCCTCGAATTTTTGGATAATATTCGTAGTTTTTTTCTCTTACAACTTATAATAGAAAAATTAATAAATACTATAAGTGGCATTTAATACTCATCAAATCTGTAAAATAGTTTTTTGTGTTTCCTATTTTTGTTGTTAGTCCTTTTGTTTAGTAAATTGGCCGAAGTCTCATTTGGTTTTTGGAGTATTTTTATTCGCAAATGCGTAAACATTATTAGTTATTTTTAATTTTCTATTTTATAAGTTGTAAAGAGAAAAAAACTACGAATATTACTCCAAAAATTCGAGGTCGAAATTTTGATGGCAAACTCGGTTTTCCATTACCAACGTCCCTCACATGAAAATTAGTTATTACCAACATGTCTCTAAATGTATGGACATATGGACGTGTGTGGGTGTTACCAATTACTTAAGCTGTTAGAAGCTTTTGAGCGCGAGTTTGGTACACATGTTACGAGAAAGGTCTGTTGATGCCGTTCGTAAAATGTTTAAGATTTCAATAGGAGTCGAGGAGAAATTCACAGTTATTTAAGAAGAGAAGAAGAAGAAGATTGCAACTTTATGAAAACTGCTACTTTACTTTAGAGTATGGAAGCTGGGACGAAACAGGATGCCAGTCCCTGCGTTCTCATTATTCACACGCATTACTAGGTTCATAAACCTTTTACAGGGACAAGTTTCAAAAACCGTAAGTTTTTTAAAATGCCTACGGTAGCCAGGGCAGTGGAAGCGGTCGCAGATTACTGTAACGCAGCATGGGCAGCCCAATCGTGGAAAAATTACGGTTGTGAGTAGTATTTTTAAATATTTAAAATTAATTTGTGCCTAAATGGTTGATTCTTCCCAAAGCGTGTGCATTGCTTGAGTACTGCACTAGGCACGTTTTTTCTCAGAGAATCATATTCTAATACTCGTTGATCGATGAGTATACTACGGTCACTCGAAAAGGAAGAACCGCTTCACGCAACCGGCAGGTATCCATAACCGACGATTCGGAGCTCCGCGGCAGACGGTGAAAGCGCCAGCTCACGCCCTCACGGGCAGGACGCTCCGCTGGCGATAAAGTCCGCCCCCGCACTCGCAGAGTCCACTCGCAGAACTTGAGTAGGAGCTAGCGGAGATCAAAGTCACGGGTTGTTTAGAGAACACTGTAGCCAATCTTCCATTGCTAATGAAATGGGCTTTGAGTATTTTTTGTTCGGGTAATATGAAACTATTGTTGATAATAAATTGTGAAATATGTTTGTTAAAGAAGATATTTTTGATAATTAAAATATTTCTGAAAATGTATAAGCAATGTTTTTCTTAGCGACAGTTTATTCATTATGCTCTTTTAAAATAAAAGAACCTTAACAATATGATAAACAATTGGCCCATTTCAAAATTGATGTCACATCATTTCAATATTCACTATTTTATTAGCTGAAAAGTAAAAACTGAATAGTATACCACAAAATTGCTTAAAAAAGCTTTGTATTTGTTTTCAATAGAATTTGAAGTTTCAAAGACGCAGAAGAAAAATGAATGTTTTATGAAAGTCACAGATGTTTTCCTTCTGGATTTATAACAATGGACGATAAAGGAAAACACTGCCAATTTCTTTAAGTGATATATTTAATTATTATGCACTGAATAATAATGAAGGAAAAGTCATTGATCATTTATCATTGTCTGACACAGATGAAGCTCAGATGTTTGCAGAGGTCTTAAATGACTTTTGGGCTATCGAAATTCAACCAGCCACAATGTGTTTCTTCAAGAACAATTAGTACCAAACCACAAAATGTCTCGCAGCAGTGTTTCCCAACCTGACCACTGGAAGCCAGGGGACTGGGATATGGTTGGACGTGAGAGAAAGGTCGTAATTTGTCACTGAGTTACATAATAGTTAGTTGAGTTACTCGTTGCTTTAAAACGGAAAGTGGTCGACAAATTACATTTTGTGAATTCTATTCGTAAGTTTCTCCGAAGGAATGCCTATAATTTTTTGGCAATATTCGTTCTCCTTACAGAATACAGAAAAAATCCGTTGTTACCACATTCATAGGTAGTGAGAGAGAGCCAACTCGGTCTTTCGTTACTCTCGTGTCCCGAAGATTGGATGAGAAAATGGTATTAACTTCCTCTCCATGAAAAACGCATAAGTTTATTACACTGTCCAGGAGTCGCTCATTAAATTGGTACTTGTGTGAAGTGTAACACTAAAAAAATACACATTCGTCACTGGTGTGTATGTATTAAATGGAGCATGGGAGATTATATACTCAATTGTAAATATATTTACCCACCTTGAGTGTACGTATCTAAGCTGGAAGTGGGCCAATACACATGTAAGTGAAAAGTTTTCTTGAAGAGATGTGAACTACTATACATATATACATACGAACTAGATATATATATATATATAGTATATATATAATTATATTATATATATTGTATATACATATAAGGAGCATGATTGATAGTTGCGATATCCAGGAGGGACTGCCGCACCGGGCCGCCTTCGGCGGGGGGCGGTTCGTGGCGGTTCGGGGGGCGGGGTGGGCGGGGAGGCATGGTCGGACGGGACGGGCGGGCGGTAGGGACGAGAGGGGTGGGACGATGGGCGGGAAATGGCAGGACGGCGCGGAACGGGCGGGATGGGGCGGGGCGGGGCGGGACGGGAGGGTGGGATGCGGGGGCGGGCGGGGCGGGGCGGGGCAGCGGGCGGGGGCGGGCGGGGCGGGGCGGGCGGACGGGGGGGATGGAAAGGCAGGCTGGTCGCGGAAGACGGGGCGAGTCGGGGAGGGCGGGACGAAGCCGGGCGGGGGGGGGCGGAGACAGGTGGGGCGGGCGGAGGCGGGGCAGCGTGGGAGCGTGGGAGCAGGCGCTTCCGGCGGCGAGCGAGCGTGGCTCCGCGCCTTCGACACGCTCTCGCTTCGGCCGCGGCCATGCAGCGCGCCGCCGGCATTGCGAACGCGCGTTATAAAAAAAAATTGCGCAGTTTTATGAACGGAACGCGGCTCCGCGCTCACTAAGTCCGGCTTTGCAACGCCGTTTCAGGGAGTGGCCACCTCCAGAGGGTTTGGACAGGCATGAAATATGGGTGTCGGTTTTTTTTGTAGAACCTCCCCTTTGTATACGTCAACCTCATGTGGTACGCAATTTAAACGAGTCAATGGAAAATTATTAGGAAAGGAAAAGACAGGGCAAGTATTGGAGTTCGTTCAACAGAAAAATGGCAAAGGGTATTTGTATAGATGGAAGGTAGGTAAGAGAGCGTCGGAACTGGACGGAAGAAAGCGCAAACTAAGGACAAGAGTCAGGAAGGTGCGAAATGAAGAAAGAACAGGAAAGCCAAGGAGCGAGGACATAAGGGGCAGCGACGCGGGGACAGGGGGAAAGTGTGAAGCAAAGAGGGAAAGTGCACGACAAGGCTCTTTGGGACGGCACAGCGCGGCGCTGCGGCGGGAAATGACGCATGTGGCCCGACGCAGCGGGGCGGTGGTGACCAGCCACCAGCAGGCAAGGGGACATGCAGTAGCGGGGGGGGGAAGGGCAGCGCAGAGCAGAGCAGAGAGAGAGCTAGTGCGTGACTGCGTGGCGTGGGTGCCGAGAGGGGGGGGGTGGGCACGACGCCGCGTGCGGCCAGTGGGCCTGCAACTCGGCCACGGCGAGGCCGCTGCGACCCTGACCACTGCCGGCCGCGACGCGCTGCCCCGCCCCGCCGCCCGCCCCGCCGCCCGCCCCGCCCGCCGCGCGCTCCGAGGAGACCGGCCGGCAGCGCCACCTGTGGAGGATACAGCGGGATCAGGAGCGGCCTTAATAGTGCCGCCGACCTCGATGCATTCAAAGCAGCCGCGGCGGTGGCTGGCGGCGCGCCCGCCCGCCTGCCCGTCCTCGTGACGGAGTCGCCTCCCGCTCACGGAAGAGAAAATCGATCCTTACCTCTGTCCCATTGTCGCCACCAGGAAGTTCCTATGCAGTAAGGGGGCTGTAGGCGTGTCCAACCGACGCAATGTTTTTTTATAAAGAAGAGTTCGTTTGTGATGAATTTAAAAATATTTGTATTGGTTGATTTATATTTATTAATAACCTATTCGATTGAGATACTGAAGTACTAGAGTTGCTATAGAAAGTGTGAACGTGACCCACTTGTGGATTCGTGACCATTTCTCGTTGGGTGTGCCTTTGCCTCTGTTCTGTTACATTTACTTTGGTAATGCTCGTTGGCCCCGTGGAACTTATTTGAAAGAGTTGCATATTTTCTTTTAAAAAACAACCCTCTAAGTGCGACCTGAGAGGCCTCGAGATTTTGCGAATAATTTTGTAGACAATTCATACGACTTTCCAGAAAATTCTTTTAACGCTCATAATGGAGTCCGACAGTGAAAATGCTGAATGAAATTTATGTTTGAGTGTTGTTTCATGTTATATTCATTTTCAAGTATCGAAATGATAAAAAGGTAAAAAGTAGGTTATAAGTTTCGAAATACTAATTTCAGGAAGCAAAACTTTATTAAATCATACTTTCTTAACAGTACAAAAATATTCATATATCGATATGCAATAAAATATCGATTATACAGAGACAACTTCGAAAACAGAGCTTCACGAATCAAAATATGAAGAACATGGTGTATTCCTACCTAAATTTTATATTCAATAGTTGTTTTATAGTTTTAACATTCACTGAAGATCTTGAGTATTACTGTTTGTGTCAATAAATCGTATTCGTAAGACCTGGCGCCTTTGTGAAATGGGGTTTCCTTTCTCTTTTTTCAGGAACCGACTGAGGTAGCTCAGAGCATCAACTAACTCATGGCACTGCAGTGCCTTTGACCGGGAGGTTCTAGAGTTCTAGGTACGGCTGGGGCGAGATTTCCGACACTTGATAGTTAGGTCCAATATACGTCCGTATATTATTGTAGTTTTTTCAAACAAGCTAAAAGCATTAAATTTTTTTTGTAGAAATCTTATTATCAGTGCTTAATTTTAATTTTAATTTTAAATTAAATTTAATGAAAATTATATATATTGTATAACTAAGTGTGCATTAGAAACAATAATATCACGGTAGTTGTTAAATTTGTTATTTATTAGCTAATATCAATATAACAGGTAAAGCAGAAATTAGATAAATTGCTCAAAGGTCAGGAATTTACATTAAAATACACGTTATATTTCTTCTCTGGATGATAATTATCACTAATTCACCTAATAAATATTCATTTTTCTTGAATATTACATTCCTTCAACCATGGATTCTAGATTCTGTTAACATTTTCAAGACAACTTCAATTCTTTCGCTATTAAAAAAATAGTTATCGGCATGTAAGACTAGCATTAAATTGTCAAGTTCATGAAACAATTTTGAAATCCAACATGTTTGAAGAATGTGACATCAGTTGTGGCATAGACAAGTAGACTATATTTAGAAAACAAAAACAAAATTAATGCGAGAGGATGATCAATTGCAGTGTACTACGAAACATGTAACTAAGAATGCCCCTGCAAATACAATAAATATGAATTGGTTAAAAATCTGAAACCTCCAGGAACACAAGTATACCCAGAAAATCGGAACTTAAAACTCGCAATTACCTTAAATGGAGACGCCTGCCCAATAAGACGCTGCGCATGGAACGAGAACACCTAGTTCAGTCACATCCCCAAGCACATTCCGTACTTCACGAAGCAGAGGAGGATCCATTGAAGAAAAAAAGAAATGCCAGGAATTGCGAAGACCAGAAGAGTCCCGTTTCAGCGGGTTCGCAGGCGTGCGCCTTTTTAGCGGAGGCCCCCAGACCGTTTTTTCCCGGCGCCTCTGGGCCCAGAACCGGCTGCGCTCGCGCTTGCGCAAGGGGCGCGCGGCGACGGAGGCGGTGCAGGGGGCGGTTGTGGCAGATGCGACAGTGGCGAAGCTTCGGCGGCAGTGGCGGGCAGCGGCGGTGGTAGTGTCATGAAAGGGAACCGGGCGATTTGGAAATGAAAGTGTTTGGAAAGTCCCTGCACAAGGGGACATTCACCTGGGTCTCCGTGGATGACTCATTCGCTGCCCAGATTTACCCGATTACTCGATTGCGACGCTAAGTTACCTGCCTCGTAAATTGGCTCAACTCTCGAAACACGCTTTATTGCAAAAACGATTTAAATTTCGATTCCTTAAAAGTCTGCATAAATTCTAGGATCTGAGAAAGCATCGAACAAAACTATTGTCTTGTAATTGCTGGAAAATGCTGAAACCACTAGATCCCATTTGAGTGACTCTGAGTCATTGGGCTTGTGGATGCTAAAATACTGCAGTGTTTCAAAGTAATTTGGTTTCTTTCGTCGCGCCTGTGCAATTTACTCTTAATTGCGTTACATTGTGTGTTTTTGTTTCCTTTACAATGAGAAAAATGTTAAATTAGTGTAATTATAGTTGAATTAATATTATTTACGTGTGAGGTTTAATTTATTTTGCATTAATACTTATATTTTATTATTATTATTATTATTATTATTATTATTATTATTATTATTATTATTATTATCATCATCATCATCATCTCATAACTACCTTCTTTATTATAATTAATTTTGCATAAATATCTACTTGAAAACCGAGACCTAACTTGAAGTTGTCGAATTATTTTTTGTGTTCTTGATTACAAAAGATATTTCTTGATGAATAATTATTTTTTATGCCCAGTTAGTTGATAATTTAATTATACGCATAATAAAAAATATAACCATGTGAGAGCAAACGCTCTATATCTTTCTTATTTATTCTAGCTTGGCCATGGGACTTCTGCAGACGCATAAGATATTTTTTATTTACTTATTTACATTTTATTACTTTCTGAAAGAATAAATAACGCAATATATTAAATAAAAGAAACAAACTTTACATAGTTTCATGCTTCAATTAAGCATAAATGTGAAGAAAATCAGTGCTCTGCAGTTTTTAATCTTTTTTCTCATTGGATAATATATCGTCTGTCATTTTCCTGTGCTTATTGATCAGTATCAAACCTTCGTTTACCTCTTATATTATTGTCAAGAAATATTCTCGTTGAATGATACCATACTTTCATATTGTCGGGAAAGCTATCTCAATAGGCTGCAACGGAAATTCAGTACACGCGCGATAATGTCAATAAAAGTATGAATAAAACGACCTTGTCCCTATTGTGGGATGGCAATTATTAACGTGTAAGTCTCATTTTGTCCAGTCATCCAGTTTGAAAAATGGTGCAATTTATAAAATTTCTCAGTATACGGTACGGGTGACTACGATTACGAAAAAAGCGACGAGAATTGTCGGAATGAAAAATAAATCACGCATAATTCGCAATTATGAACTGAACAACTATTCAACTATTCATGAACTCTTCAAGTTCAGTTTTATATTTAGTGAACTGAGTGGTTTATACGAAGGAAGCTACTCCTGTGTTAGAAAATGTGAATAAAAAGAAGAAGAAGCCGAAGAAGAAGAGAGAAAGAAAAAAGAAGAAGAAAGAAGAAAAAGAAAATTCTTAAAAATTCCGTTATGAAGTTTTTAAGAATTGTTTTACTTATATTTCTCTCATTCAATGATGCTAAATATTTATGGTCGCCAGACTAATCGACGGAGTAATTTAAAGTGTAATAGTTCGGCCTATTGAGTATTCGATTTGAAAATAGAAAGATTGCGTGAGACATATTTTTTAAAGATTTAGGAAAAAATTGAGATATTTAGTTTGCAGCCATGTATATCTGAGTAAAAACAATATTTTTATTGCACCTGTGTACGATAGGAACCTTAGTCAAAGAGAAGATGTTTAGTTATATAAGAATCTTGTGAAAGTGTTAACTACTCATACACCAACGGAACAGATTTCTTAATTGGAGTAATGCGAGTATTTCATTCAAGGAAAGTGTGTAATGCTAAAATGAGATACAATTCAAGTACTAACTGATTAATCCCAAAGACAGCATCATTAAAATAAAGCTTGTCAATGAAAGTAATTTCTTTCCCGGTTTGTTAACAAAAACACACAATAGCAAACAGTAATATAAAAACTTCTGCCCCATTGTGATTGAATATCAGCTGCAAAAACTGGATGTCGTTTGATATGGACTGTTTTCTCGTGTTTCTTGTTTGTATCTTACCTATAATTATAGGTTAAGGAGAGTTAGAAACACATTTAACTACCAGACAAAAAACCTTAGATATCTATGTGCACGTCGTGATCAGCCTTGATAACTATGTAATAATGGGTAAAGTAAATGGAGAAACAGCGACTCAATTGCTCGAACACGATGTCGTTAAGCGTATTTGGCAACAGCGTTGTGCCACAGTCATTAGTATAGTGAATGTTTACTCCAGAAGGGGGAGCGTATGTTCCTCCCCAACAGGATGATGAATCCGACGCCAACTTTACACGCCAGGTTGGTGTGTGATTTCCCTCTCCTCTCTTGGATCTCCCGCGCTGTATTCGGACTTAAACGTAAAATATCAGTCCAGTAAGTATATGTGTAGGAGAGAGGCGAGGCAAGGTTGCGAAGTATGCGGTTCGTCACGTGGCGGGAACGTAACGTCGGTATGAGGCCGTTTCTAACGGTGTACTCCAACAGTGCGCGTGGCATTGATGGGAACTATGAAGACAGCTGAATCAGAACATTCGGCGCATCAGAATTCTCCTTCAGACAAGTGACGGACGGCGACCTAGCTTGGGTCGTATATCAGCCACATCGAGGGCTCGAACCGCAGACCCGGCCCAGAGCCGCCGCAAGTCAGGCGGCAACGCTGGCCCTGAGCTAAACGCATCGGTGGCATTCGATCTTTCCATTGCGCTTCAATGCGCCTCGACATGCAATTAATGGGTAAATGATAGACAACAACGACTCCAGGTGCCGAACGATATGTCGTTAAGCGTATTGGCAACAGCGTTGTGCCACAGTCATTAGTATAGTGAATGTTTTACTCCAGAAGGGGGGGGGCAATGTTCCCCCTCGCTCTGCGAACACAGGCGATGCTCCCAATGTTCTTTGCCGTCGTGACCCAGCACAAAACACGTACCACGCGCACCGGGCGGCGCCTGCGCCAAGGAACACGCACGTAGCCCCGGGAGCAAACTTATCGCTGTGTTAGTGCCTGTTATCGGGGGCACGTTCAAGTCGACGCTCTGTCGCCGCAGGCACCACGTCTGATGTTGCGGATGTCTCTCGTCACTCCCCGGACGTCACAAGCCACGTGCGCCGCAAAACATCACGTCCGTGAACGGTAGACTGATGAGCTGTATTTCTCACAGAAGGTCACAGGAAGAGCGGACCAAAGAAAAACAAAGCTTTGGGCCAATTTTTACTCAATCTATTTAAGTTTTTTATTACGCTTCGGAGATTGATAAATGCATGAAGCTACTCAGGAAATAAACTATCGACTTGTGTGCGTTTACCTGACACGTGCTTAAAACTACCGATTTCAATAACTAACGATTTCAATTCACTTTTTTAAACAGATATGCATTTATGAAGAAGAATTATACACAACTGAAGGTCGCCTTGTTCATGAGTTCTCAACAACCTGTTGCTTTTGAAGAATATTAGGAGCCGTTTAATTTAGAATTTGTCTGGATGACACCAGAACTGAAAACTGACACTCGATTTCCCAATGAGTGAAAATGAGGGTGCAAACATCTCAGACAAACGGATGACCAACAAAGAAGAAAAGAAAGCATTTGTTTAGTGCATACGAGTTATTGTAGATTCAGGAGGTATATATGGCATTGTAATACGCGTAAGTTTCTCAACGTGAACTGCAAGCACCATGAGCCACGACAGTTCCAACAGGCGAATAAAATTGTCTAACAGAGATCGAATTACCGCGCTGACAGGGCGTGTTCCGCTCGAATCTGTCCTCATCAAAAAAATCTAAACCTATCCTAAATTAACACTCGAATGAGAGAGGAAGTTTCCCAACATGAACGCTGTTAGCTCCCTAACGATTTCTTTTGTGCTCTGCCGGTCCTAAATATAAGCCGCTCAGCCTAGATGCCTCTTTTAACGACGATTGCGGAGTTTTAGCGATCGCGCGACTGCGCAGAGCGGCTTGTGAGCCTCTGCGCATGAGCTCGGTCGATGCAACTGGGCTATCGCTCGCCAGACGGCGGGCGAGCGGGGTCTTGGGCGCCTTCACACGTCGCGACGGCGGCGTGCTTCCGTCAAGCGGCGAGGCCCTTCCGACGCCGCCACCGCTGCTCGCCACGGCGTACCGCCGCCCGCCGTGGAAGGGGGTGGGGTCTGCAGGGTATGTTTCGCCGACCAGAGAGTATATATCCCTCCGGCGACGACCAACAAAGGGACCGCAGTAGGTAAAGCGCCGCGACGGGCGGGTCAGTGGGAAGGCCATCATTTAACTGTATGTTCTGCAAGCGGTGGCGCGCATGCCTTCCTCCGCTTCACGTAGCGAGAGTCCGCGGCAGCGGCGCAAACCCGCCGCCCGCAGGAAGGTTTCCATTCAAACCAAAGCTCTGCTCCGAGCCGCGGAGTTCGAAATCGCGCAGCGGGGACCCTAAAACGCCGCGACCGGCGACGCAGTGGGAATGCCATCATTTAAAGCTGAGTTCTGCTAGCGGTGGCGCGCATGCCCTCCTACGCTTCGCGTAACGAGAGTCCGCGACAGCGGTGCAAACCCGCCGCACGCAGGGAGGTCTCTATTGAAAGCAATGCTCTGCTCCGAGCCGCGGAGTTCGGAAGCGCGCAGCGGTGGCGACGTGACAAGGGCTCGTAGACGCCGTCGCCCGTCGCCGCAGGTGCCGCCGGGTGGCGTTGGCGCCGGCGCGTGCGTGTCGAGCGGTTCCCCTGCGTCGCGCCGCGCCGCGCCATAGGAAGAAGTAGAACGTGATCTCAGCCCCCGGCCACCGCGCGCACGTGCCTCCGGCGGGCTGTTGGTAGCAGCTACTTCGCACAGTGGGTCAAATGTATCGCACCGTCAGCCAAATTAGGCGAGGTGTCTCCAGGCGTCTTGGTGTATTTGATAGTCTCAGAAGAAAATAAATTGAATTTGTTCCTACAAGGTTCTTGAATAGAGTATACGCTGTCGGTGTGGAAAAAAACATTCATGTTTAATGCTGATGTGATATTAATTGTTGGGCAATTCAGTGAATATTAATCTCTGTGTATTATTATTATTATTATTATTATTATTATTATTATTATTATTATTATTATTATTATATTATTATTTTTAATTTTTTATTAATTTTATTTTATTTATTTTTAAATTAATTTTTTTTTTTTTAAAATTTTTATATTTTATATTATTATTTTTATTATTAATTATTAATTGTATTTATGAAGTTCACTCTTCAACTTAAACATTTTACTAGGAATGATTATGTGAGTGATAGGGAAGTAATTATAAAAAAACATCTCGCGAATTTCTTTTAAAGATTATTTGTCGGGACTCAATGACCGGAACCTCTCTTCTAAAGAATTTGTTTGAGAATTTGATGCCAAAGAAATATTTTCTACGATTCTGAATATATATATATATATATATATATATATATATATATATATAAAATTCATTTAAATCCCCAATGTATGTTCATTAATTGGTGTTGATTTAAAAAAAATAGTTTTTTAATGGATGACATTAGTTTACCGTTGTTACATTATTTCCCATGAGGAAAACACACCGGTCATCAAAGTTGGGCAAAATTCTTTAAAAATAAGTATTTAAATACATACTCAAAGTACATTAGGTTTTGATTAGCTAAGTATATATGTATTTAAAATACTTAAAATACTCAAAATACAGTAAATATAACAAATTTGTATTATATATCTTTATTGTAACAATATATTTTTATTGACAATTCTAATAAATTGGTAATTGGCAGTCATCTAAATTTCTGAACAATAACTAAATGCAATAAAAATACTATACGTATAAACCCTTTCAAATATAAAATGATGCAAAAAAATCTTACACAAATAAATGGAATTTCCTTTTAAAACGACCAATTTTTCAAATAAATAATCTGGCAATAAACCCCTTGTTGGCGAATGTTTAAAGCCCGCAATGGAAAGCAATCGTCCAACTTGCGTGGATGAACAGAAGCGAGTATTATAACCAATATACGGCTTTTTTACTGTCGGATACAGCATTTTTAATTATTTCGATTTATTATTTAAAAATGAAAAGAATTCAAAATTAACAGCTGAAAGGAGCTTTTATTTTTGTTTCAATGAGGTGCATTAACTAGCGGAATCAAAGAAAATTAAATTATACTCATTGTCTTCTTCATCTGTATTTAACGTATGTCTTTTTTAAAAAGCACCTATTTTATGTATTTTATTGCATCCCCAAAATACATGTCCAAAAACCTCAAAAATACAGATTTTCAAATACAAAATGTAAATAAAATACGTTTTTCAAATACAAGTCTTTAAATTCTGCTCAACCCGGTCGGTCATATTCTCTATGCGTCATGTAAGATGGCAAGGTCCTGTAAGGTCCGGGAAATCTCTGTCCTAATCAGATCCCATATTCGCTCCAATTGAATAGCTGGACCGTCGTTATGATGTTCCCTACGACGTACGGGAGTCCAAAGTTCCCGGCATCGTTCAGAGCTTAAGGGGTACCAACCAATTCCCAGCAATTTCAACCCACGCTGCAGGGGGCTAAGGATCAAATTTCAGCCGCTCGGGCATTACAAAGACACAACAAACACACGAACATTGCTTTCAAGGCCACTACGACACAGGCGGCGCTACCTTCGCTGTTGTGCTTGCGTGCGTGCCGGTAAAAATAGCGCCCCCTCTGTCGGCCGCTCGAGCGTCGAAGCCGTGACCGCAGCGGGTCGCCCTCCGTGCCCTCGCGCCGCCCTCGCCGGGGTCCAGAGTTCGAGCAGCTGCACGTCTCTGCCGTTTCCGCAGGAAAAGGGAAGGACCCAGCGCCGCGCGGGCCGTGCACGGCAGGGCCGAGTCGACACCGACTCAAACGATTACGACCCTCTGCCCGAAACGGAAGGCAAGTTCCTTAGGGAAGAGAGTGCAGCTGCATCCTGTTCTTAAAATACGACGTGCGTTTAGTTTAAACACGCTTCACGGGCTGAGAAATTAAAGAAAACAACCGTGTCTTTACATTAAGCGAAACTGATTAAAGTAGGATTTTGAATTTACTTTTTATATTTTGCGCGGGGAAACTGATGATTCCAGTAATACACAGCTTTCTGAAAATTGTATTTGGATGCTAATTTTATTTCCTTGCAGTCTCTGAATGTCCCCTATGGTCTGACGATGCTATTGGCACAACAATACTTGACGCATCCCTTCGTATTTTCAAATATTACAATTTATTCCTTTATTGGAGTCAGAAACCAATATTCCATAATATGTGTCAGAAACATCTTGTTTTAACAATAGTTATGATAAGACCTTATTATGTTAATCTGAAACCCACGAATGCGACACTATACGTAGAGCTTAAATTAATAAACCACATTCATTCCTTGAATGTACTATTCCACTTTGAATTCTGAATTATAGTTGTTAAAGTACTTTCAGATATCGATATACTGGGCATGTCGACACGTCCACCACATGCCTCAGCAACAATACGAACAAAAAATAGGTCAATAATTATGATCAATTATCAAAACAATTTTTAGACTGTGTAATATTTAATTGTTATAGGTAACAACCGTGTCCTATTCTTTGCAGCGTAAGAGATAGATGCTAAATGATAAATTGCTTCGCGATTCTCATGTGGAACTTCACGATACAGAGACGAATTATACAAACATACTATTACGTAAATTTAACTCTTTGTAGAAGTGTGTTTTGCGACCTATGGCAGTTACAGCCATGACACATTTTACAACGTACGTGTCCAACACACTAAAAATGTAGATTGTCTGGGCGACCTAAATGACGATAACCGAAAGATTAAACCTTGACAAAGCGGAATTCTAACATTAATTTGGAGTCTGTATTTTCTCATCTTACCCTGCGGAAATTTACAGTTATATAACGCGTTCAGTGACCATATCAGGGAAATATTGCATTTCCTTACACCGACTGACAGTAGACAAGAGATAAGATCATGCAAGAAGATAAAGAAGTATGCTCTGCAAACAAATAGTGTGGTAACAATTGCACCGCTTCATTTGTCTTCAGAGCGTTGGCCTTTGGGAGCGGTAGGATCGTGTCGGCAGGCGCCAGACAGTGGATCAAAAGAAGTCACAACATGGCAAAAGGAAAATCCTTTACGATTCAAGTTCTTTATGGTAACAGAAACGTGAAACATTAATGATTTCAGCAATTATGAGACTGAAAAAACCAGATGGTGACATCATAAACAATAGTTTAATTAGTTTGAGAATATCCTTCAACGAAGTGTGATAGTTTAAGAAAAAAGATCAGGGATATGATGTTCATCACTGACATCTGAAGGTCATAACTAAATAATTTTCTTCGTAAACTAACATTGTTTTTTCTTATATTCTTTTTTGTCTCTTATTTGCGTTTCATTGCCAGTGGCTCATTTCAAAATAATATAGTAGTATACGTTTTAACTGCAGTCTTCTGCAGGAAATTCAGTGTGGAAAAATGATACAAAGACAACGTCAAAATCACCAAATTAATTATTTTTGAGACGTGAAAGACGCAAGGAGAGATCATACCCTTTTGTAATGCATTTCGTTCTGTGAGTAAAAGGGGAATATAACTACAGGGGTCTTCTGATCTTTCAGGTACATTCAGGTGCGTCAGGTACTTTCAGGTTCAAGAATAGAACTAAAGGATCGAACATCTTCCTAAAACAAAGACATAAATAAAGACGATATATTTGACGCGATCAAGTAATACTTTTGACATTTGGCAGTGAAAATTCTAATTTGACATTTGAAGTACAAATAAAACGATAAAAATCATATCATTGACTTTGGAGAAGATGAAAACGTCAACTTTGTCGAAGGTCTTATGTAAAATGTCTGTCAGTTTAATCTTGAATGTTCTGGTCACTTTCTGATACAACGAGTTCCCAGCCTCGAATCCTGGATACGACTGTTTCTCTCCAACACGAGTCGAAAAAATACAAAATATGCTTAAAAACGAAAAATGTTCATACTCATCTTAATTCGTTCCACATTTTAAATTTTTTTTTAATAGAGCCCATTCTTCGTAGAAAATCCCGAAGAGACCGATGCGTTTCATTGTTAGAGTGATGCTCGCCCACTGCGCCGTGAACGAGGTGTGGTGCTCGGGGAGGGGGAGGGGGGGCGAGAGGACGTGAGCTGCATCTCGGAAGGGGGTGCCGCCCCTGCGCGACTTTTGCGGAGTGCTAGATGCAACGTCATCCATTATCCTCCCCACAATGTGGCCATTAACCTCGGAGTTCATCTATTGTTTCGCGACTGACTCACCGACGCCAATAGAATAGCCGTCCGCGTCCTCCACGGTGTGATCATGCGTGAATCAGAATTTTTCCTGTTGTCTTTCGTACGGCTGGTCAGTTCGTTTCGGAAGGGTCCGATACTCGGTAATAAAATAATGCTAACTGCGTTATAAAAGTTTGCTGCTTACACCTTAGTGTTTGAAATGCTTGTCCCAACATGGACATATTAAAAAACAACACTAGTGTTGTTCAATGTTGTTTCTCAGTTGTAGAATCTGTTCTCTCACCACAAGGATTTCACAAATTATTACATGCATCATGTCTATTTTTTGCATAAAATATTAATTGGAAGCAATCTTAATGATACATCTCAAAGTTTGTATTTTATGAAGTAGTGCATTGTCATACATTTATTATATACTTTCAACTCATATTTTTATTTTATTCCGTACGATATTAATGCCTGAATCACAGGAAGAGTTGAACATGGAATCTGATTGATTGATGGATTAGTGATTAGGGCGCGTTATTTGCTAATGTCATGAGTCCTTTAAGTGTAGTACATGCTTTTTTTTCGCGGAAGGTGACAATGATCTTCAGCAGCTGAATGGAGAGATCTGGCGCCGACCTATACGTCGGTTGTGTAGACTTTCCCCAAACAGGAATCTTCCGTCAGCGGGGCACAGCGCCATCACGAGCTCTAAGCTTCCGACTGAGCTACCCATTTCCGATAGTGAAGTGCATGTCAGTGAAAGTGTGTGTAAGTAAGCGATCAAGGAAGGGAAAGTCAAGGAAGAGGAAGAAAAAATCGCGCGCGGTCCATGGTCCGTTTGGTAGGGTTCTGCTCCGACATTCGCCTGGAGGTGATCAGAGAAACTAATGAAAACTACCGATTAGAGCACGCGATCGCTAGAATTTTTCTCGAGACAGCGAGTGAAGTCGACCCAGCTGACTAGGTAGTGCCGAAAAACCTGTCGCCGTCGGGACTGGAACCTGAGGATCTCCCGGTCAGAGGCTCTGCAGTGGCATCAGTGGATGCTCTAATCCACCTTTTGCCGGCACATAATCTGATCTGTCGGTAATCATAGGTTGCGAATGCCTAAACTAGGATGAGTTGCAAAACAGTAATAACTGCGTAGCCGTTTGGAGATCAGTAACTTGACACTGTGTACGAACAAGGCGTTGAAATCTAATGGAACTTCTCCGGCAGTCATCAAACTAATGCAGTCTCGACAAGCCAAGCCAACTTTCCTGCGACCTCTGCCCCTGCCTACAGTTATGGCCTCTTTGATTTACAATGCTGCCGGAAGGTTGAACGAGACGTCTTACAAAAGCGTGTGAAGGTGAAGACGCGACATGCAGCGCGGCAGCACGGAACAAACACGTCTGTAGGCCACAGGTCACATGCGACCTACTTCTTTGCATGCGACGTGCAGAATCGGATTGCTAGAGGATAGCCTCTAAGCTTCCTTCAACCCACAGAACTTACAATACACCGAATATTTTTGTGTAAATCATAGAGAAATGTGAATCATAAAAGAAAAAAATACTTCTTGATTTTGAAATATAATAAAAAATATCACGCTATTCCTTTCCCGCACTTAACTCTGAACTTCTCTTCCTTTAGAGTTCACATTTCTGCTCCCATTTTCCTCATTGTAAATCTGTTCTCACAACCAGTTTTACCAATTAGAGTGACTCGTTCCTTAACTTGTTTAACATTTACCTCAACTCGTTACATTTACTAAAAAAACTAATTGCACTTGGCAATGATATGGCGACCTGCATTGCAGGGTTTAGTAAACTATAAAATACAAAATTGTTTTGTATATTTTTTGATTCTTAGTTTTACACTCCACACTAATTGAGTAATGTGTGGAATGTAATTACGAATTAATTTAATAAGTTGGTAGCGATCAAATAACGTGGAAACAAATGAAAAGAACATCACTTCGAGCATCTGTTACGATTGAAGTGAGTGAGCAATTTAAATATTCTTTTGTTACGAGCTGCAGCTCGCGCTACCAACATAATTTCTGTTTCTATCACTTTCAGCAGAAAGGTGCCACTGCGAAGACTTTCATGGCGCACAGTATTGTAGCTTTATAAAACATTCTATGGGAGACAGTGCCCAGAACAAGAAGCAAATAACAGTAATGGTGAACGACAATGGTTAACATTTAGTAATAATTAATTGAAACTTGAATTAATAATTAATTGACTAAATGGGGGTACTTAGATGAATGCGGGTCTAAATAAGTCACTCTTGTGCTAATGAGTCATTAGTAGTAGGCTACAGCAGTAAATAATAGAAAATTTCAGAACAATAATAACATGCACACGACTACTATTTTCGTGTTAGTACAAAATTAGAGAGCTCCCACGTTTAGAAGACGAACTTTCCAAGGTTTCAGTTCACCCATGAAGTTTAGTTCGAATTGACATTTGAAGTGAGCCTAAATGGGTCCCGACTCCACGAAGTGAAACGTTAAGGTTCCAGAAATTCGCAAACAAACTTCGTTCCGGTCCGGTCGTGCCCCCAACGACCCTGACCTGGTACTTACAGCATTAATTTCACTTACAAAGTATTACAAATCGTGATTGCGACAAACGAGTTTGCAACAAATAAAACACATCCTCTGAATTCACTCTGAAAGGTATCTAAAACTGAACTATTACTGTGCGATTTACATGTGTAAACACACAGAAGTAAGAGTACTAACAATTTAATTAACAAACATCCCCCTTTTTGAAATTGTAAGGTGCTTATGTAGCTAATCAGTGCTAATCAGTACTTATGTATTTACAAAGAATCATATTCAACGGCGTTAATACTTTTGATTTTGAGTGTAAAGGGATTATATGAGAGTTGTTTAAATAAAGAGAGATAACAGACTAAAGCAAAATAAAACATATGTAGAAAATTATTTTTACTAGTTTAAATTTAACTCTATTTTCCACATATAATTTGCTATTTTTCACTGGAACCAATCTACTAGGCATTTAAAAAATAACGAAAGTTGTGAACTCAGTCACGTCAGAGCGTCGGCGTACATTTTACTAACCCCAAAATATAATATTTATTTATTTGATATTGCTATTTATTAAGATAAAAACTGTTATATTCAAACGAATTTACCACAACAAATCTGCAGAAAGAAAATGTAACAAATCCTAATTCTCAAACTTGTGAAATATTCTCAATGTATTTTAGTTTCAAGAAAACATGGAATGCTTTATATTTTACACATATTAATGCTTTCCATGTTTTCTGATGGCACCGGGGAATTATAAAGGGTCGTGCAAGTAAGCGTAGCCCCTAATTGCTGTGCGGGTCGCGTCGATGGCCGGAAGGAGAAATCCCAGATCGAGGGCCTCTGCGCTGAATAGGCCTTCAAGCGATTTTGTATTCAGGGCCTTCACAATCGTTTGGCGGCCAAATGCAGCGCTCCCAAGGAGTAGTCGTTCGGGCTAGCTTTCACACGTTGAAATTTCAACACCACAACGATCTGCTTCGTACCTACGTGCATTACTTTAACGGGAATGGAAACTTCTATAAAACGAGTAAAATATTGTTACTGACAAATCGTTTTTGGAAACAAAGAATAATTAGTATTGAACGTTCTCGTTGAACGCTTTGGAATATCTCTCTTTGCAATCCAAGCGGAAGGCGAGATGCAAGGTGAATTATTCCAAAGATGCACGAATATGTTTTTAATTTCTCTGTTGTTTTCAAATAATTTTTCGACTCCTGACGTGAGATTGAAAGAGTAACACATTTAACGTGGGGTCTTAAGTGAGATTTCATGTTAGTTTTACTTACATTATTTTTGCAATGTTAATGGTTTACGACAAGTGGCAGAAAGGACCTGACGAGAAAGGTCATACATTTTTGTTGAAAGTGATATCAAACTTTAGAATTAGAATTAAATGTGTTTGAAGTTTCACCATACATTGAAAAGGATCATTCTAGATTTTTTACATTTCTGCCATTTATTGGTGGAATAGTGAACTGTAATATATGCTACTGTTGCTCCTGGAAGGTAGACCAATCTGCAATTCTGGACAGTATAATATACAACGACGTAAGCATAATATGAAATGACATGTTTTGGAGATAATATAAAAAATATATTCACATGATCAAAACTGCTAAACAGAGGGAACTTCTATGATATGATTTGGAGAATTTTAAGGAACTTAATCAAACTTTCTAAATCATCAATTCATTTCATCATCATTTCTGAATAGCTTTCATTAGATAGTTAGTTTCAACTCTTACATGAATTATTACGACACACAGATAGTTCTTTGAAGGCAATTAATTCGACACAACATATACCCAAGATTGTAAAAGTTATTTTTGCACTCGATTACTTGTCTAAAGCGCTACTTGCAAGTTGTGACCCGTGAGGAATTCTAACATTGCGAAGAGCCAAACTATCGTGACGTAGTATGGCGTGGCAGTGGTGTTGGAAAGGGTTGTGGGGGAGGGGGAGGGGCGTGCGCACTGCAACCCGCGGTGGCCTCCGTCACTTATCTGCCGTCGAGAGGCGAGTGACGTCCGAGAGCGGTCGAGGACGCGGCTCCCTCGGCGCCCGGCGCGGGGCAAGAGCAGCCCCCGAAATCCAAACGAGAAACCGCTTTTGGGCCGGACCTCGGCTCCAGCCAAAATGGAGCCCATTGCAGTTTCTTTCGTCGGGAACATAAGCGTAATTGCATGCGAGTTTCATGAATGTTCGTAACTTTATTTTTAATTGATTTAATCAGCCTAATTTTGAGCAATATTTCAAGCGCCAACTTAACACTTGATTAAGAAAATTATTATAATACGGGTCATTAAAATCGAATTCAATATGTACTGTAATTGGTGAATTTGTATTTCATAAGCAATGGTCAGTTTCTTGAAATATCAGTCTGTGCTCATTGCCTGACAAATAGGTTTATCATTTTACCGTGTAATAGCCATAATGTTAACATTGACTTTATGTTTTCTTGTGATTATTTATTAAAGGTTTTCAAACGGTTCTCTAATCGGGTATGTTTATACGAGTCATCTAAGTCATCTAAATCCTTACCACGCTAATCCCAAACATGCTAATCCCAAACATGCTAATCCCAAACATGCTAATCCCAAACATGCTAATCCCAATCATGCTAATCCCAATCATGCTAATCCCAATCATGCTAATCCCAATCATGCTAATCCCAATCGAGCTAATACCAATCGAGCAAATCCCAATCGAGCAAATCCCAATCGAGCATTAGATTACTATCATGCAAA
>BOPP01000089.1:3094294-3116680 GCA_017312745.1 Gryllus bimaculatus
CGGGGGCAGAGGCGCGACGGGGACGGAGTGACGGCGGAGCACGAGGCCGAAGGGGCGTTGGAGGAGTAAACAGCAAGGGCTGGATGTACTGCGTGTGAATGACACTTGACCAAAACAACCGCAGGCACCGCTCAAAAACAGGCTGCGCTTGTATTTCAGCCCTGTGATTTGTGGTTTCAATGGACACAACGCGACGCACCTGTTAATCGCATTTTTATTTCAAACTAACCGCAGCTTTTTCGGTTGGATTCGCGTTGCTGGGGCGATGAAGGCAACGTGATTGAGCGCTTAAACACTTCAATCTTCGAAATGTACACTTTTTTAAATAATTCAAAAATTAATCAATGATATGATAATTCATTAAATAGTTCTTGAAATATTTTTTTTAGAAAAATGATTCCCATCATTAAATATAACTACTCAAGCACAACCTTCCTCGGATGAACGCCCAATGTGTACTGAACTACAACGATCCGTCGGGCGTCCATCTGTTTATTTGTTTTGTGCGCCCCAAGGAACGCCTACGAAGAAACACGGTGTGCAGGGTGTGGGGCGGCCGGGTTGGAGGAAGGGACATCGCAGGCTGCAGTTAACGAGCCCAGAGATTGCAAATTCCTCGGCGCCTTCGTCGCGACGATTGGATTTCAGCCCCCCCTCTCCCCCCTCCCCCGCACGAGTTCGCCAACCTTTTTGCCAGTCGTGCCGCACACGCAGCCGTCAACAGTGGAATGAGACTCTCTAGCAGGGCCCTGAAACTCTTCGTCAAAACCAAGGCCAAACCTGGAGGGTGCTACTTTAGTAGGCGCTAGTGTCACCGGGTACAGCGGCAAGTTAGGCTCGCAAACTTTCTCACGTTGGCTAATTTGTGAGAAATACGAAAAGTGTCTTCTAAATGTTCGATTATTTATAATCTTTACTTATAAGAAACCTCCGAAGAAAGCGTGAACATAGACGTTATCTTTTGTAACATTACGGGCCTGTTTGCGACCCGCAAACTCACGCAGTAGCCACGCACGTTTAAAGTATCGTTGGCAGCAGTTCGTGTTCTAGTTCCTGTAAGAAGGTGATGCAGCAGAGCGCGCCGCCATAATTGTTTCCTCTACGTTGTATGGGAGTTGTAGGGCCATGCTTTCGGGAGCGTAGGCTTCCACGGCCGGACTCAGGAACTCCTCGGCTCTCCGGAAGACGCTGCGGACTAGGCACAGCCGCCACGATTTCGGTCGCCATTCTGCGTCCTTCTTCAGGGCAAAATGCCCAGGTCGCGGGGTCCCACGGACGGCCTAATAGTTACGAGTGGGAATCTCCACCACCGCTAGAACACCATCGGAGCGACGAGTATTTCGTGAACTTCGTATGAGAAGCTAATGCTGCTATTTTGCTAGAAGCTATCTTGTCAGTTTTCTTGCTTTCAATTTGCGAATCGTGTTATAGCTTTGAACTCGAATCTATGAAATTAAGAGGTCAAGTTGAATGAAACATTTGTACTACATTTAGTTGCTTTTTTAAATTGCATACACATGCATTATTTTCTGGGTGAAATGAAACAAAAATACGTTTTAGGTAGATAAAAGAAATTTTCCTGAAAATAATACCATGATTGAGACATGAATAAGAATTATCTCTGCCCGAAATATATACATTTTGTATTTTTTACACATGCTTTCTGAGTAAGGGAAATCTAACTACCACGATTAGCGGCTCCATCTAACTCCACAACGATGGACCACCCCTATAACTTTTAGGCGGTTCAGGATATCGAAATGAAGTTTTTGCTGAACAATGTGGAATCATGGGGCAAGCCGTAGAGAAATACAAATGATTTAAAGCATTATGACTCTTTCAATTTTATGTGTAAGATAGCCGAGACGAATTTGAATTTGAAATTTGAGAAGAGAATGCAAACTTATTTGCTGGAGTGTCCTGTGGAGTTCCTCTTCACTTCTGACGAAATATGTCCCAACTGAGTAACATCACTTTTTTCACACTTACAAGAACAAAAAGTTAGATTTGACTGTTTTTGTAAGTAATACCCAGCGTACAAATACGTAGCGGTAACAAAAATACCATTATCACCGTTTTCTATTCGAATACATTTCTACAACCGAAATTAAACTCTACATAAATTAATTACCTTTTATCTGAGGTTTCCTTTATATATCATTGAATATTCAGAGTTATTGTATTGGAGACAAAGCTATTGTGTTCAGGTGCATCTGTTTGATGCTTATTGTTCTACCACTGCTGCATGACACCACGCCCAGAATGAATAATATTTAAATTTGTTTTCGATCACGTTTTTATGTCCTTGCTGCCAGATGTACTGTCAGTGATTATGCGAAATCATATCTTTGCCAGAAGACGGGAAATTTGGGTTAATGCCATTGTAATTAGTCATGAAAAAGATTAAAATATAATTTTCGGTACAAATATGATGTTTAATTTCCTAAATGACACAATTCATTTTAAGTACATTTTTGAAATAATGAAGTTTACATACGGTATACGAGTATTTCTTGAAGATTTATCTCGATAGTTTTATTTTAACGAGATACTGAAATTCCAAGGAAAGATTCAGTATATGAGAGGGCCTTTAAATATTTCACTGTAATTAACAATCGTTCCTTGAGTTTTACGACAGTCCTAATGCACTTAAATTTGAATTTTGTGATCGCATTTTCATGAATATTTTGGTCGTAAACTCACCAACAGCAGAAACAACTATCTCCAGAATTCTGTGGATACTCACCTGCAAGAAAGAACGAAACTGTTAGATCATTTATAATACAATACACATATCATAGAAATATATACTAATGGAATAAATGATGTTTAATTATATTCTTCCTCCTAAAGAAGAGTGCATTACAAGTGAATGACGTTGAACTGAAGGAGCTACTTTATTCCATGGAACTTGGATATTCTTTCAAAAGAAATGATTATTACTTTTGTAATTTTGTTTTAATTGATTTTCCGAATACTCCTTTAAAGTTATCTGAGTACAATTGTGGCAAAATTAGAATAATGATATCCGGATATTCGGACATTTCATTCTATGGACTGGTCTGTGAGACACCTCTGGGTGAGAAGTATTTCTCTTGAATTCCAATACACAGAAGCTACACGCAAAAAGTATGTATACGAGATAACATCGAGATGCAGACGGGGGATGGACCAATGAAGGCCTTCCGCACAGATTTCGGAAACCTAGAAACCCCTCTCGGAAGACGGGTGTCGTCGAATGAAAGCGACAGTCACTGGCGCCGCGTGGGAACCGAACAAGAAGCCATCTGCAAGCGCGGCGGCGCGCTCGCTCTGAGAGAAACCGCGGCGGCGGCGGCGGCGGCGGCGGCAGGCGCCAGCGCGGAGCGGAGCGCGGTAAAACGCTCTCGGCGGGTGGCGGCGGCGGAGGCGGTGGCGGTGGCGGTAGTTAAGGGTTTTGCCGTCGACAAAACCAGTTTCGATGGAAACAAGTCAGCGGCGCTCAAATCGTTGCCGAGGGCGCCTTTCACCACGTCTAAACATAGCTCGCGAGATTGCCTGCGGCGGCGCCGGGCGGGGCGAGAGGTAGAGAGGAAAGCACAGATCCAGTAATCTGATTTGAAACTACACATACGAATTTGGAATTCGTGAAGGCTTTTTTATGTTCTGTGAGATGTGTTGCCCCATCGAGTATTTTCTTTTCCCCTAACAGGTCTTTCCTCCTCCCCATCAGGTCTTTACTCCATCTGTAGTTTTCCTCCACAGGACCTTTAAAGGCTTTAAATATGGAAAATTCGCATTTCTGAAAAAGCTTTCTGTAACCGGACGAACGATTTCCTTTTTCCCAACAAAATATTTCTCACTTTACTCTTGCATTAAGTAAGTGTACGGTTACAGTTTAATATTCAAAATGCGGCAAGAACGAACACACACACACTTCTCACCTTAGGATCAAGGCGAATGTAAGGTAATTCACTTGTGAGGTAAATTAATCTTTGCATTAACATTTTTTAATTTTTGTCCGACCTACTTCTAATGCGTTTATAAATGATTTTTCTTGATGTTCGCAAACACTGTGAAATCATTAGCACACGGTTCACTAAAATGTAGTATAATAATATACATGTAGTATAATATGTAGCACACATCTCAATAAAATGTAGTAATGTAGTTTTACTGATGGTATTTCGTCTGGCATAATTTAGGATACTTACTTCGCTTGATTTTAATAGAAATTCAATGTTATATTGACCTTAATTAAATGTTACACACTTCATCTCCAAAGCGAAAGAAATGTTACGGACTGCATGAGATTTCGTCAAAGTACCCCCATCTCCCTTAAAGCAGTATTCAAGTGCGCACTCACTGTTTTTCGTAATAATTTCAAAAGCTAATAAAAGGTTTCTGAAAGCCTATAAAATGTTCTATTAAATGTATTTCAAATTATACCGATAGCGCAATTAGGCTCAGAGTAATTGGTGGTCGTGATTGAAAATTAGTTTCGACGGAGACTGGCTGTTGGGAGCGGAAGGTGAGGGCGGGGCGGGGGTAACGGGGGTGGGGTGGGGAGGGCAGGGCGGGGGAACGCTGAGGGGCGGTGAAGACTTGGAGAGGGGCGGGTAGGGACGGGGGTGGGAAAACCGGGGGTGGACGGGTGGGACGGGTGGTACGGGTGGGACGGGGTGGGAGGGTGGGACCGGGGTGGGACGGGTGGGGACGGAGTGGGACGGGGTGGGACGGGTGGGACGGGGTGGGACGGGGTGGGACGGGTGGGACGGGGTGGGACGGGGTGGGACGGGGTGGGACGGGGGTGGGAGATTGTGGGACGGGGGGGACGGGTGGGACGGGGTGGGACGGGGTGGGACGGGGTGGGACGGGGTGGGACGGGGTGGGACGGGGGTGGGACGGGGTGGGACGGGGTGGGGACGGGGTGGGACGGGTGGGACGGGTGGGACGGGGTGGGACGGGGTGGGACGGGGTGGGAAGGGTGTGGGACGGGGTGGGACGGGGTGGGGAGGGGTGGGACGGGGTGGCGACTGGGTGGGACTGGTGGGACTGGTGTGGACGTGGGTGGGACGGGGTGGGACGGGGTGGGAGGGGTGCGACGGGGTGGACGGGTGGGACGGGGTGGACGGGGTGGGACGGGGGGTGGGACGGGTGGGAGGGTGGGACGATGGTGGGACGATGGTGGCACGGGTGGGGGTGGGACGGGGTGGACGGGGGTGGACTGGGTGGGCGGGGTGAGAACGGGGTGGGACGGGGTGGGACGGGGTGGGAACGGGGTGGGACGGTCGGGACGGGGTGGGGGGGGGTGGGGGACGGGTGGGACGGGTGGGCGGGGTGGGACGGGGTGGGACGGGGTGGGCGATGGGAAGGGGAATGGGGCTGGGAGGGGTGGACGGGGTGGGAGGTGGGGGTGGAGCGGGGTGGGACGGGGTGGGACGGGTGGGACGGGGCCGAAGCGCGGTTTTAGTGGGGGAGGGTGGAGGGAGTGAGAGGGGTGGGGAGGGGAAGGGCAGGTTAAAATAAATTTATTTACATATATAGATGATGGACCAACGCGGTGTTACCTTCAGTTATAGTTTTCAAAAAGGACTCGTGTTTGACGGCGTGGTGGTGGAATAAGAAACAAGAAGCCTGCTGTGTGGTGCACCATTGCGAATAATCTGATGGAGAAAGACGATAAGAAATAAAGTCTATCAACGTCAATCATTTAAAGAAATCAGCTCCCACTTGTTGCTAAGTAACAAGCCGCCGTCGAGTGCAAAGAACACGTTAGGCACTACAATTAAATAAGCATTCTGCAACTTGAACTCTGGCTTTCGATACCGCCGTGCCTGGCACGCTTCGCTGAACCCTTCGCGGCGGGAAAGGGCTGCGGCGATGTGGCGAGTGTCGGAGAGGGAAAGGAGCGCCCGAGGCCCGTGGGTGGGCGGAACAATTACCAGCGCTGTGAGTACAGCGGCGGAGAAGGCGACGAGGGCGTCTGCAGGCGGCTGTCGCTTCTAG
Source organism: Gryllus bimaculatus (assembly GCA_017312745.1). Taxonomy (NCBI): domain Eukaryota; kingdom Metazoa; phylum Arthropoda; class Insecta; order Orthoptera; family Gryllidae; genus Gryllus; species Gryllus bimaculatus. The sequence continues at coordinate 3,100,283 of BOPP01000089.1, forward strand.
AAATGACGACGCGGCCGTGCGGCGGGGCGACGATTCCCGGTCATGTTGGTTAATGGCGATGTGCAATGAGGATAATTGGATGTTTGCTGACAGACGGATGGCGATGGTCGGTGGATGGTGGTGGTGGTGGTGGGTGGGTGGTGTGGTGGTGGTGGTGGTGGTGGGGTGTGGTGGTGGTGGTGGTGTGGGGTCGCGTGCGGGCGGTGGTTATTGGTGGCGTTGGTGATGGTGACAATGGACAGTGATCTTGGGATGGGGTCATGGGATTAGTGACGGCCAGAAAGACTTTGGTGAGAGTGGTGTGGAGAGGGTAGTGGCACAGATGGTGAAAGGACAACAGCAATGCCTGATGCAGGAGGGCTTGAAGAGATTGCTTCCCAATTGCAAGAAAGGTTGCTGAACGATATACGGAGAAATATAAATTTTACCGATTTGTTCTGATAAGTACGTTTTTTTATTGCATGACTCGACATGACTGAGATCCTTTCAAACCTGCGTGGATATTAATGAAGACGGATAGATGACGGGGTATTCTGAGAGGCTATTGGAAAATGTTAGTGGCGTCTGTATTTGAATAGTTAAAGTGAATATTTCTGTTTTACTTGGTGACGTACTGACGAAATATCAAGAGGCGCAATTACTTATCTCTGTGAAAGAAAGTAAAAGTAAGGACTAGAAGAATCTCAAATCGCTATTTTCCCTTTTCCTTTGGATGCATGTAATGCACAATTATTTTTCATTCAAAACATTTTTAGATTGATTCTGATAGAATGACCCCGTGCCTTCTTGTCCAGAATATGAATTCATGATACCCAAATGATGAGATAAAATGCCAAAAAGGAATGTGAAGTTCAAATTAATTCCCGAGAGAATGCGGATGACGCTATTGAGACGGAAACAAGTTTTATCTTCTTATACATGTAGAGGTATCTATGTTCAGCAGAGCATACCCGGCATTCTACTTTGCTATCTTTCTTGGCGAAGGTAGGTTTTAATTTTTATCTCGATGATATTGCTATTGAAAGACGAGGCGCCGGAAAGAACTATGCCCGAACGTTTCCTTTAGTATTCCACTAAGCCCAAAATTACACGAAGTGATGCTCGGGCCATAAAAAATAATTTTGGAAGAGAAATGATATATTGAAATAAAAGTAATTAATTTCACTTCAGTTAATTTTAACTTATTCATTGATATTATCCGTAATGGGTAGTTACAGCGCTGTCTTGTATTTTTGCGTATAATGTGTGAACAGTTTTGAAAGTATGTCTAAATGAAGTCAATATGGGCATCATAGAGCTTTAACAAGGAAGACTCGATTTATAAACTCAATAGAGAGCGATATTTATGTGAAGAATTCAACACGTATTCAACGCTGAAATCAACTACAATATCTTAGGAAGGATAGTTACTTCTTACTCTATCTGAATGTAATAAATATACCACTAGTGTTAAATATTTAGTAATCTTTGGTTCTACATGTTTCTCTCAGTGATTAAAACAGAAGACTTCCAATAGAAATAGTGCAGCGAGAGGAGAAGTGAAGGGGCGGAGAGGAGATGGCGTGGAGCGAGGGGTGAGGGGCGAGGCACGAGGCCAATAAGCCCAGACGCACTCTGTGCTCAGCGCCGGCAGAGCGCACGACTCCAATTAGAGTAGGCTGCCCGACGGGCTATGTCCGACGTTACGTGACTCAATTAAGTAAATGTTCTTAACGTTGCTTTGTTCATTACGGAGAGAGATGTTGACATGCTCCTGGTTCGTCGACTTCTCACGACACGATCGTACTTGAATATTAAAAGGCTCCCCGGCTTCATCTTGCTGCTTTTGCACGTCTTCTGTAATTTTATTTTTATTCATTTTGTGGAACTGTATTCTAAATGTTTACTATTAAGACTTTAACAAATTTGTACAACATAAAGAATAAGTATATGTCGAAATTACGTGAACTGCAGTTTTTAGTGGTTTTAGAAAGCATTGCGTTTAATGAGGAGGCGTCGCAATAATTAGATATCTTGGATGTGTACATGGGACTTGTACAAGGTCAAGTTATCAACATGCAATGATAGTTATTTAATAATTAAAATATTTAAAAAAAATTAATTACTAGTTGAACCCGTGCGAAAATTCTGCATTTTGTAAATCATTGTTTTAAAAGTGAAAATAGCTACATGTACAGCTTAGAGACACAGTATTGTGTGAAGATAAACATTTGTATATTATTAAAAGATTATTAACAGAATCGTGCGAATATATATTGCAAATAATATGAAAAGATGTTTGTAATTTTACATACATTCTGTGTGAATTTGATCATCCATTCTGCGGAATGGGATATGAAATTGAGGTAAACCTCTAAAATGTAAAAGAAGAGGCAAAGAGATCTCCTTGGTCCATTGCCGTTTTAGAAACATTCACAAACAAACAAGAGATTAGAAAATCAGGATATTAGGGCCTAAAACGCACTATTTTCAGGCTATGGGTAATGGTTTCGTGCGTAACAAACTTCATGAGCGATTGACTATTTTTGTCGTAGAATATTATACAACATTCTACATTTATCCTGTTATATCTTTTTAATACACTTTTAGGGGATACTTTTCTTTCAAGCAGTGATTTGTTTACTATGTTTAGTGTGGATTAGTCTAGTAAATAATGCAAAAATGTAAAGTTTGTTTAGCTTATTATATATAAAAGGGAGAGTGGAAAACGTATGTAAAATTTTCTTTCATGATGATAGCCTTTCGAGTACACAATTTGAAACAAGTATGTAGCATGACGTTCTCTAAGGTATATGATTTCACTCGGAACATTTTAGAGACGGTTTACGAACTAATTTCTGATGTTCTGATGAACGATCGAAACATTTGAAGTTATAAAATACGGTATATTTTCGAAAATATGAGGATAGGTTTTAAAATGTAATCGATCAAGAAAATAGAAAGTTCTATAGATAGATCATAACGTGAATTTTAGATTGTTTCAAAATGTTAGAAATTTATTTTACAACCGCACGTCTTCATGAGTGACGAATACACGTTAAGTATAAGGCTATTATGTGAAAACCGTCTATCTTATCGACACTGCGGAAAGGAAATTCGAAAGCCTCGTAATGACGCCTTCATGACACAGTTCACTGGCGCGAGATACCCGAAAATGTGACCCGAAACCACTTGGAGCGGCACATGAATGCAGACGCCCTTCGTCAGAAAGGAGGCAGTTGTTTTTAAATTCAACTACTCAGTTCATTGATAAACTGTTTAGTCTCGTCCACGGTTATCAACCTTAAAAATATCATTCAGTTTTGAACATCAATACTCAATATCTTCTATATTTTGAATTAGCACAGATTTGAGAACTTATGCCGATATAAGACCTACGAAAATCTTAGACATCCGAATCTTGGAAGGAAAGAGACTGCCTCATTACGAAAAGTATATCAGCTCGTCTGACAGTTATTTACTATCCAATGATGGAGGTACTCAATAATTGCGTTGAACTAAAAAGTATATGTGAAAAATTTTACGAAGATTTAAAAGAAACCAAATATTCTAATAACTTCAAACTGGGTTGTTCGGAAAATTATATTAAAATTAAGATTTACAAAAGATAAACTATGATCGTTATAGTTAAACTAAATAACAAATGTAATACAAATATTCACTAATAATCATAAAACTCGAGAATGTCCATATTATTAAGACTTGCATATCTACTAATAGGTAAAAAGCATAAAGAAATCGAAGTGAATCTAATACAATATAAGATGTTTGCAGATCATAAGCGCGAATTTCCCCAAATGAGAGGTCAAAAGCAAAATCGTCGGAGTCAGTCGTTCGTACTCAGTTTTCTAACAGCATCATGAGCTGGATAGAGGGATTCCTTACAAGGTAGAAGAAAGTTTTCATTAAATACCCCCTCCTTGTATTGTGTATAATTAGTTTTAATTAATTCTTCGTCATTAATCATCTGGACTGCCAACATTATTACAGTTCTCTCCGTATTATTTTTCAACTAAATCCAGTCTTCATTGCTACTTTTTGCAACAAATATTCACTTTTCAACCAGGAATGACAATACAATACGAGTTTGGAGTATTAATATATCGTAATCAGACAGCTATTGTTTATTATTGTTTTCTGTCAACTTGTGTTCATTTTAAGAAATATTTATTATTTAATTTATTGTTTTCCTTCTTCTTCATCCCGGAATGACTACTAACTCTACTTTAGAGAGACCTTGGCTAGATTACCATGCATTTATCTGTGAAACACCATAATACATTGTTTCGTAATCACACTTGCCAACCAAAAGAATGAGTGCGTTCGTGAGAAAGACGTTTTAACTCTAACGTGAGAACTTCCATGTGTTCAAAAAGGTAAGCGGACTTCCTTCTGCTAAATACAAATCCTTCTTGAATTAAGACAGCTAGGACTCTAGAAAGATATTTTTCATGTATTTACAAATGTGAAAGAAATTTGTTAACAATTTTTATTGGCTCTTAGGCATGAGCAGATGCTCAAAATCTATATTTGAATACACAGGATATAGTGTTCAACTTAGCGAGTATGGATTCCCCATGTCCAATTTTTTCTTTCCCGCTTCGGATTCGAAATTAACACGCTGCACAATTAACATTTTTTCGTAATCATCATTGCCAAACATTACAACCGAAAGCGTATTTTTGAGGAGCCCAGACTTTCTTCTTTCGACCCGCTGCAGCCGTCTCGCACCTCCTGGGCGTTGGCGCCGGAGCGAAACGCGAGGGAATCCGGCACGATGCGAAATCGATCGCAGTTAAACATTATTAAATTTAACCGGCATATTTATAACCGGCTGTGTGGAGGTAAATGGGGTGCGCCATTCGCGGTCCTGACAGGAGGGGGCGAGGAGGGGTGGGGTGGGGGTGGGGGCGCCCACAAAAGGCCGGTGCTGGAAGGGAGGAGGTTTGTTTCAGCTCATGCCGTGTGGAAGTGAGGCGTCCAACCGAGGGAGAATTGTAAAACGAAACCCGAAAAATGTGGGTCTGAATCCGCACCAGAATGAGCTAGCGTTCTCATCATCACCTGCTGATGCATGGGAATATAGTTCATTCTAGAATTATACTTTTTATTGAATATACGAAGGAGTTTGGGTTCTGGAAATGGAAAAAAATCAGGTAGTACCCCTACGTGTGACACACATTTTCACGAGAGGCTTGTACAATCGAGGCAATACGTACAATTACATATGGGTGTTTGTAATCTTTACAACGAATTTTTATGTTGATTTATAAACAAAATACTTTATGTAGTAAACTTTCAGAGGAGCAGAGTAGAAGAGCGAAGACAGACGTTTTTGAAAGGAAAACTCCTAATGAACAGGCATACTTTTTCTTTTAAGCGTTCCAGTGGAAAATCAATTTGTGTGAATAGGAATCAAAGAAACTACCAAGCGTGTGTACAAAAAGTCAACAAAAAAAGGTGTATCTTGTAAGGTTTTCCATGAAAGATTTTCTATTAAAAACAATAATAATTCTATATCACACCACGATAGAGCACATAAAAATGTAAGTTTATAGAATACAGTAATTCCTAGAATAACATTTGAATTTCCATTTAAGATTTCCAGTCACTAAAAAAGTTAGCTTTATCATCGTTTTTAAAGTTCATAACTTTATTAAACATGAGTAAACAGGTTTAACCTTTTATTGGTATTATTTATAAACATAAACGCAAAAATGTAGGTGCAAAGAAGGGCCTGAATGGGACTAAAACTGCAATGAGTCGAAATTATCCTTCCACGCGTTACCCCTCTCCCGCTGAGCGTTTCCTCCTCTGTCTAACCGAGCAAATCGCTACCCAAACGAGCGCGAATTTACTGTCAGAAATCACAGTCGTTCCACACCCAAAATTACTTCTATTATTAATGGCCCGTTAATTATAATATACTGCCCGCCCGGGAAGTTAATAAGAAAGAACCATGGAGCGTAATTTATTGCTGCATGGAGATAACTCTCGGCTGTGGAAGCTCAACTTGCAGCGAAATTATACATGTACACGAATTTCCTTGCTGACTTGTATCGTGAATAAATTAAGAAGAATTCCATTACACGTATTTATTTAATTCAATGTTTAAAAAACACAAATTAACTGTGCAGACTACCAAAATTAAACTTGAGCTCGGAAAAAATGTAAATTATTGAAAATTGCAAAAGTGTATCACGCGATGTATTGTGGTTCAAAATCGTCATGAGATCATTAATACAAAAGCACAGAAGCAGCTTTTGTTTGTGTGTTTATAATGTAACATGTTTTTGCAAGTTTTTGAAGAATTGTTTTTCCTTCTCAGTTACTTAACGTTCTTAGTCGGTTATTGATGGTTTTTTAGATCGTAAATTTAGATATTCGTCGTTTGCATTCCGGAACTTGAATTTCTATAAATACAATGAACAACCAGAAGTGTGTGACAACTGTATTAAAAGTGAATATCGGGTGAAAAGAAGGGCGTTTTGTGAGACGATCTTTTACAGCCTTGAATACCAACCAATTACTTATAAATAACGCCGAGGTTCCTTCCACGGCTTTAAAAGTAAACTCAACGTGGGGATAACCAGGTAACTGCTCTGCCCTGTAGGAAGCCGTCGCTATTTCCCATTCTGTAATAAAATGAAAACGCCTGCGAGGCGCAAAGCTGTACCACACGATGAAAACCGGAAGTGGAACTGACAGAGGGCAGCGAAGGGCGGCGCCGGTCACACGCGAGGCGCAGCGCGGGCAGAAAAAGGGCCGAGTCCGTGTGTGGAGTGAAATGGTGACGCCTCCCGTCCTGTTGGGAGTGGAGTTAGTTATCGATCTTTTGGCCGCCCCACGCGCGTTACGGGTTTTAATCGAAGTGTCGATTGTGCCTCGGAGCACTGTGATGTAGCTGCCGATACCCCATAGCAGCGTAGGACAGGGCGACTGAGGGTGATCGTTTTGCTTTCTCTCCCTGTCCAACCTGCACCTTCTCGTGTACGAAATGTCTGAAGTGAAGGAAAGACTTTGCTTCTAGAAAAGAAAAGTAACTATTTCCTCATTTTTTGGGTTTGATCAAAGACTACTTTCACCATCCTGAAAAGTACTATGATACCAGGTGACTACGATGTTTCTAATTTAATATTTTGATTGAAAGACGAAGTTTGCATTTAGATTTCAAGATGGAGGGATGTTAGGATTCTTGGAAACGAAAATATTACCCATACCTCATGCCATACGAACAAGACATTCAAATGTGTAACGAGTGTTCATGAAAATAGAGTCTTGAACGAGTTGTGCTGACTGCACTGTTATAATATTTTTCCTATTATAAAAGTTGAGCAATTTTAAATATCTTGTCCAATAACTGCATCTAAAATGTTGAAGTATGTACATATTTTTCTCGCTACATTATTTCTGAATCACCGGAAATGTCTATATTGTCCTCGAGAATACAGAATTATGTAGGTAGAACTTTGATGCAAATACAGGCGTAGAAGCAGACAAGCATACGTTACCAACTTTCTAATTCATTGATACGACAATTCTTCTCACGTACTCAGAATTTGTATTCATATGGTGTTGTCTTGGAACGTGAATTACAAAGCAGTTACATTTGCCAGGTCAACGTAGTAAGTGGAGCGTGAAATAACAAGTCAGTTATTTCTTTTATTACCACACCCATCGTGGAATTAAATTAGTTTCCTCGTGATCCATTCAAATTATCAATCTACTTACAAAGCTATGACCATCAAAATTGAGAATTATTATCATTACCCCATTAATCAATTATGTATATTTTTTCCTTTCTTTGTTTTTTAGTCATACCCTCGTATTTTAAAAGCTATATTCAATTGCAACATAGTTTGTGCACATGCAATAATACTTTTTTGCACTTTAAAGTAAGTTTTCATTGAATTTTTTTTACAAAATGTTGACATTCTTTCAAAATATACAGTCAGAATGAGAATTTAATACTTTTTAATCTTAAAACGTATGAATGTGATAAATCACATAGTAATTAGTCGAAAAAAGAGTATTTTGTCTGGTTCAATGACAATACAGCGCATAATTTTATGGAACAATAGTTGCGCTATTTGCCCTCATTGAGGGTCTCGTGACTTCATCGGGACAACAAAGTGAGTGTGTGCGAAAATTACACTCAAGTTCTGCATAATCTCTTTCGACTTGTTTTTAACGTGAGTATATTTGTCGTTTAAATAGTTGAAGACTTAAAAGAACAGGGTAATCGTGTTCGTTGCCCCTTTAAAATATTTCTTACTCGTATAGTTGGCAAAGTTATTACTTGACATTTCTGAAGCACTTACGTATACAATTTTAGTTTTCATAAATTTAAACTTTTTGAGGTCTTCTGCGTAAACGATTTTCTATGCAATCATGACTACTCGTTACTAGCTTTCCAGCCATCTATTCCTAGCTTTTTTTGTCTGGCAGTTTGACCTCATTGAGCGATTTACTGTTTTTCTGCACGTTACTCAGTACAATTTGAATTGTGAATCTACACTACAGGACAGTATCAAGATTAATGGATTAGTTTTTCCTGGCACCTCAATTGGTAGGCATTGTCCTAAGTGTAGTGCAATTATGTTCTCTGTTGGCGGCGGTGACCTCCCCCGCTTGTTGTGTAGCTATCCAGCTAGTTCGAAAAATTCTATGACCGCCGCGGAATGTAGAACCCAAGAACCTTCCGGCCGAGATGGCCCGCAGTGACATCAGTTGATTCTACTGAGCCAGCTAAATCGTTAAGACAATTATGAGGCATCCGATTGCCATATAAATTGCAGATTATTCTTATACAGCTTTCCACCACTCAAAAGAGCGCATGATTTGTTATGAACGTAAAGTGCAGAGCAGGACTGTGCAAGTTTTTTTCGGTGTGTCACATTCACGAAAAACCTTCATTTAATAAAACGGGCGGCGGGGGTGTGGTGGAGGCGAGGCGGGGCGGTGCAGGTCGAGGTGGCGGAGTCGGGTGCGGGTCGGTGCGGGTCGGTGCGGTCGGTGCGCGGTCGGTTGCGGGTCGGGTGCGGTCGGGATGCGGGTCGGTGCGGGTCGGGTGTCGGGGGTCGGGTGGCGGTTGGTGCGGTCGGGTGCGGTCGGGTGCGGGTCGGGCTGCGGGTCGGTGCGGGCGGTCGGTCGGTGGGGTCGGTGCGGTCGGGAGATGGGCGGGTCGGGCGGTCGGTGCGGGTCGGGTGCGGGTCGGTGGCGGAGGGTCGGGTGCGGCAGGGTCGGGTGCGCGCTGCGGGTCGGGTCGGGTCTGCGTGAGGCGGCGGCGTGGTGCGGGTGCGGGTCGACGGCGCGGTGTGTCGGGGCGGGGCGTAGCGCGGGTGGGGCGTCGGCGTGCGGGGCGGGTTGCGGCGGGAGCATGGCCTGGGCGAGTGCGCGGCAGGGTGCGGGTGCGCGTGGGCGGGGGCGGCGTGCGGGGGGTTGTCGGGCGCTGGGCGTTGCGGGGCGGGTGGCGGGCGGTGCGGGGCGGTGCGGGTGCGGGTCCGGGGCGGGGCGGGGCGGGGCGGTGCTCGGCGGGGTCGAGGGCAGGGGCGGGTGAGGCGGCGCGCAGGGCCGGGCGGGGGTGGGTGGGCGCCGGTGCGGAGCGGGAGCGGGCGGGGCGGGGCACGGCGTGGCCTCACCGTTTGTAGCTCGGGCGCGTAACGGAGCGCAGATACGATCGCTTGCGCGGGAGCGGGGAACTGGAGTAGAGCTTGACACATCTCGCACATCGCGGCGCGGGCGCACGACCGACTCCGGCGCGACAGTTAGGCGCGTTCACACGTGCGGCCGACTCGTGTAACGCCAAGGAAATCGGGTTGCGTTAGAGGAACGCTCATAAACTTCATTGCTGCGATGCGTTTCAGAGTGAGCATGGGAAGAACACATTTCGAGTAGGTTCTGTGTAGCCCATCAATTCCCATCGAAGCTCAAGAAGTGTCATCTAGTAGGTAGATCATAGCAACAATTGTGAAAAATGGTGGAGTGGGCGCTAGGGAAAAATGGGAAATTAGAAATCTTCCAAGAGCTCACCTTTTTCACCGTAAACGTTCACAAGGACCGGACGAGAATAGAACCCAGGTCTTAGCGGTGAAAGGCTAGCTATTATTGCACAGGTTCCCATCTTACGTGTAAGTATACTTGTCCAGTGGAACAACAATTGTATTGCATTTGTTTGTTTTTTAAGGAAATATTTTTGCGTTATAATCACGTTTGTAGAAACATAACTCGTGAATGAAGATTCATTATAAATGGTTTGAATAACATTATAGTAGATGTTTGAAATGTGCGACTATCATGCTCGACGTAAAATTTTATTCACCAGTGGGCGTTGACATTGTCAACAGTCGAGGAGGAAGGAAGGAGTGAAAGCTGAGAAGTAAGCCCATTGTACAGGGGAAGGAACGACGACTGGCGACATGTCTTGCAGTGACAGGCACAACTCTGCACAAAGAGGAAACGTCAGATAAGATGAAAGAGCATCCTTATGTACTGCACTATAAGGGAAAAGCTCTCACATATAAAAGATCTTGCAGACGAACATAATGCACGAGACGGACGTGGGTACTTAGCGGTGAAGATCGTTCTTATCATTTCCTAGTTGATAAAATGACTTTCACTAGCAGTATTTCCGAGGAAAAACGTGACAGATTGTAGATCTTACTGGAACACGAACTATTCTGAGACGTGTTGTAAGAACCCAAGATGTTTAAGGAATGTTTCACATAAGAGATGTCTCTAGCTCTGACGGTAAGGAAAATAGTCGTTCTTAATTCATATGATGTATCACGACTGAAGATAATTAATCTAAAAAACTGGCAAATTTGACATTATACACGCAATTTGTGAAAAAAAATTCTGGTTTCGAGTTTCTATCTTCTCCACAGTAGTGTATGATTCATCATTATCTACCAACTAATTATACCCGGAAATCAATTTTTCGAGGGCAACTGCACGATGTCCCAACTTCGAGAGACCCTGCGCAAGCGGCTCCATTTGGATTCAAGCGCGCGAGGGCACTAACTGGCGGTTCGTGCCGCGCTCGAGGCCGGGGGGTGGGGGTGGGGGGCGTAGGTTGGGCGATGCCCATCGGGAGACAGGACGACGCGCTGCGCGTGGCCGCCCTACACGGCGACGCACGGCCGGGCGCCCGCGCCTGCGCACTGGCCCAACTCCGCTCTACGGGGGGCAAAAGGCTCCTCGCAATGGCAAGGTGACCTTGATGCGAGCTTCTTCGCACTTAAAACGTTGGGGAATCAAAGTGCCAACTAATAGCCAATACGTAGCATATTGTGTTATTCAATTATGTAGTCGTAAAGTATTTTGCATATTTTCGTATCATACTTTATTCTTTGTTACAGAATACCGAGGCTCAATTATATCCTTTTCTGTGTAAAATTGGAAATATCAGAAGATTTTTGAAATTGTCTGACTAAACTGTTCGTTTAATTCGTTAAACAAATAAACTGCTCGAACCTTGCTTGACTTATTTACTTTGCTCTGATTTATATAGCTCAGAAATAAGTCGAGCTGGCAGAGGAATAGTCAATGCAGAATCTGTGTAAATGAAGATGTGCAGCCTCCCCAGACTATGGTCACAGGTTTCGAATATCATCATAATCATCAACATCTTTATACGCAATAGCTGTAGGACATACGCTGTTAATTGAACATCGACATAGCGATCGATGTACACCGCCTCGTAAGATAGAAGATAGATGAGTTACAGTTTATGACTGGCCAGTAGCTAGAAGCGGTAAGAAAACTCTGATAGAAAAAGCGATAAACTTTTTGAGATACACCGCCCTGGTTGGGACATTCTTGGTTTTAATTTCACGAGTGGAAGAGTCCCTTTAAAGAATTCAAAGAGTTGTTGCGTGGGATTTAAAGTTATTGCAGGCGTGTGGTGGCGTGTGGTGCCTGGAAGTGCGCGGAAGCGGCGTTTGGGCCAGTGTGCGGCGCGGTTTCCGGGACGTGGCCGGCGGTCGGCGGTCGCCGGTTGCCGCCGTCGCGTCGCCGGCAGCGGCGGAGAGGGGCTCAGGGAACAGAGGGCTCGACCGTCGCGACGCGACGCGCGCCTTCCCGCGCCCAAGTCGTGCGGTTACGCCGCTGTTGTCCTCGTAAATGCCAGTTATTTTCAGAATGGTAGATCGAGTAAGCAGTCAAATCGGAACGTGGTCGTATGAGAGTGGCCGTAATTCAGGAAGTTTGTAATTAAACCCTATTATTTCAAATGTCATTTCATACGTAATACATATAAAATTTGATACATAAAAATTGTTTCGAAAAAACAACAACTTGGTGTCTTTTAGATTTTTAGTGCCAATATTTTATGCCCCATTCTTCGAAACAACTCGTCAGCGTCTTTAATGTGACGATTGTACTAGAAATATTAATGGTTACGATTATCTCCAGTTCCACACGTACCGCTGCATTTCCTCTGGTTCAGTCCGTGGAAAATACGGGAGATTTGCCATTGGTTGTCGATGAACATTATGGGAGTGTTTACTTGATACAATGATTCAAATCAATGTCAGTAGAAGCAAAATACTTCCCCAAAAAACTTGTTATGATGCTAGCTGTCATTAAACGGGAGCCATTAGCGGCTACACGAAGCATTTGTAAATTCCTTGCTTCAGAGAAATAACCTAATGAAATTTCACTCACTCATCAGACTGGATATGTAGCAACTGTATCTACAAGTCTGGGCTGGTCAATTCTTTAAGCCCCATAACCTTTTAGTTCTCTTGGTGCTAAAAATACTCACATACTACGAATGTGCTGCAATTTCAATAAAATCAGTCTGCAAATATTTCTTCTTGGTTAGTAACAAAAAACGTTTATAATAGTTTGAATCACAAAAGTTCAGATTAAGTTTCGCCATGCAAGGCTATGAACTACTACTTATTCCAAGAGTGCCGTCGTCTGGAAAAAATTATCGTAATTTAGCTGGGATTACTTAAGCATTTGTGTCTATATTTGGATCAGCTCGATCAGTCCGATCAAACCAGCATGATCACTTTTAATAGAACACATGCTGTTCTGAAACGTTTAATGTGTTGCATTTCATCGAAAATAAATCAGCGTTGATGGCTGCTTGCATCAACGATCTTCCCTTCAGCGTCGTTAAAAATGTACATTCTCGGCGATGAGCAACTGCTTCCGACCATCTTTCTGCTCTTCACCCTCTGCCCGATCGAGTAAATAAACTCAGGAGATTAGTTTTAGTGGCGAGGCTCGGCGAGGCTTTGAGAACGCCTTCTGGCTCGCACGTGCCTCGTCCAACCGGAGGAAGGGCGCCCTCGATGGCGCTGACCACTCCTCCGTTGCAAATGGCCGGGGCAGTGTTTTGCAATCGAAAAAGCCTGCATACACGTCATTCATATCATACAACCGTCACCAGCGTGAGATTAGCAACCTTTCCGACAGCAAACGGATAACACAACATTCAACAATTAGGACTCCCTCCGATTGACTTGGGGGCACATCGCCGTCAGGTTGATATGGCTAAGAGATCGTCTGGCCACAATTGTGAGCAAAATTTTATCATATCCATTTTATCGTTCTCGTTTTTTGCTGTTCGTGTTAAGTATATTTAATTTCCTTGTGTGATGGATTACATTAACATCCATACAGCTAGAATACTTACTTTCACTTTCTTAAATACACGATTGCAACACTTTATTAGAAAACTACAGTAAGGGCATAAAGAGCTGCAATATTTATCAGTGTGTAAGTAAACAGCGACGACCGCAGTATGCCCTGTTAGGATTTGCTCCGGTTTTTACCAAGGCGCGTCTGTCCGTTTGGGCTTTCTTCATTTGGAACCGGCACAGACTGTCACTGTTTCAGACTTTTTATGTGGTCTAACTGTTATAATCATTGTTATAACCTTGCGCATTTTCCCCCGTTTGTACATACAAACGACTATCAGAAGAAAGGCCTATAAATGCCTTATAATCTCTCGTGATATTTTCATTTTTGTTTCCATTATATAATAAGAAAATTGCCATAAAACATGTTGAGCCATGTATTTCATTGCACAATGGATGTAGTCATGAAGGGAACAAAAAGCAGTACAATTATACGTGGTCACGTGCTTGTGCTAAGTAATCTAGCTGTGCATTACGACACTCGCCCTCTGCAAACACATCTAATAATTCTATCACTATTCATAAGTAAATAATTGAACCTTAAATGTGGAACAAATCAATAAATAATTAGACATTGTTTTAACTATTGGTTCAAACCTTAAATAAATTTTATTTATGGTTAAAGGTAAATAATTTAACTCTCCTAATACACGTAATCATATGTACTGAAACAGTTGATTACCATTTATGCATAGAGGTAGCTACTCAGTTTTTTCTATAGTGCTATGCGTATTATATTTTCATTCAAATCAATTTACTTGAGCACAATATATTCGCCCTCCTGAGTTGAAAGTGAGGACGTCTATTATTCTAGTACGTGATGTTCTTAATGAATTAAAGGATGTATTACAAGTAGCATACAAAGAAGTTCATTCTTCATAATCTCAATATTGTTCGTGGAACGGTGATGTATTAAATAATGAAGCTTACGCTCCGATCCAAGTATACGCCATGCACGTCTAAATTTACAAACAAATCAAATACAAACATATATGTTACAATAGTTCTTTGCGATAGGTGGAAAATCGGTTTTCACGGCATCCATGGGAATCAAACGGTGTTTGTTCAAATTTCAAATGAGCTAAGAACTTTTACAGTACATGTTTGATAGAGACGGCAAGGGACAAAATGAATATTTTTTTTATATTTATTTAAATTTTACAATCCTGTGGGGGCAGGCAAATATGCAGTACCCATACAAACGAGCCACAGAGTGCACGCGATCATTCCTTCTTCATCCTTGTCTACTCCTCTCCCCTTACGCACACATACATATCCCTGCACTGGAAACTACTACATAAGTCAGGAGACCAGTCGGGAGCTTAGGAAGTGCCCCGCTTGAGGAGATACCTGCAAGACGACGTGTAATTCGGCGTCAGATCTCACTTCCAGAAGGGGTGGAACACTGCCACCTCCCGGGGTGTGGTATGCACTTAGACTTTCAGCACTACAGACCTGTGGTTGACGCGTTCGAAATCAACACTCAAGCGCACACTCGAAAACCTGCAACGTGCAATTACAAATTCGAAAATACAACCATGGAAATTACACGTAGTAAGCAGTGTAACGAAATTTAAACATAATGACGGAATGAAAATGTATTTCTGTAACTACGTTCTTGGCTATTGGTCAGCCTTGTGTACCGTGCTGCATAGAAAAGACGTTGAAAAGCAATGCGGGTCGTGAACACGTTATGTCGCGTCCTCGCGTGTGAGGCAGCGCACGTGTCGAGCGTCGAGGTGTCCTGGTCTGCGCGAGCGGAGTTGCGACATCCGGCGCCGGCTCCGGAGCGTCGCCGCTCACGAGTTCGTCGGCCTGGCTCTCGCCTCGCCTTGGCCAGCGCGAACCGTTCCCACATACCCTACCCCCCCTCCCCTCGCCACAAGCCCTTCCTGCCCGGACCTAGGCCACCGTTTGGGAATAGGGCCTGGAAGGGTTTTGATCCACTTTCCGAATAAAAATTGACGGAGCTTTTATTTCATATTTAAATTTATAAATGAATAGGTCCAAAAATATTCGAAATCAAAGTCTTATTTGATATTTTTAGTGAGGACACGCGTTTATATTACCTGAAACCAAATTTGATTTATGTATCCACGTTTATTTGTACCGTGATACTAGTAACCGCGAAACTGGATGTCAATGAGTGCGTGTCAAAGAAAGTAGGTATATTTACTTTCTACTGCTTTGTCGAATTATTGTAATATTTTGAGAATAAATACTGTTTTTGTATAAACAGCTTTTTCGTGTTTGTTGTGGGAAAATGTTCCGTCTGATACGGTGGGTAGTGAATAGGTGGATAGTGAATTAAATATTCTCGATCAGAAACTAGTTCACGTAGCTACCCGTTTAAATAATGAATGAATCAACTCCGCATACTAATGCAATGGCAAAAGAGCGCAGACTTTTTTTCGCAGTCTCTTGTCTCGTAGGTCGCACAATTTCGCAAAGTGGGATTACTGGTGTTTGGTTTTTACTTAAATGAACATCGTTTCTACTGTTGGTACGTATGTTTATTCCTTCCACACATGTATTTTAGACAGGGACGCAGAGTATTGTAGTTTTACCGGCACAGGCAAGTACTCGAAGTAAAGGATGGATGAGCGGATGTGTTGACGGAAGAGCGCGAGAGCGCCGCTGCGCCAGGAGGCTGACGGGGCCGCGCCAGGGAGGAGCGGCGGCGCGGAGGCCGGCCGGCCGGTCGGCGCGGGGCCGTGGAACACGTCCTCGTTCGCCGCTCGGCGCG